>SJYC01148636.1:0-17415 GCA_006408675.1 Madoqua kirkii
CTCGCTTTTCATTGGTCCTCACTTTGGGCGGGAAGCGGCAACCAGGTCTTGTGCTGCGTCGGCAGGAAGCTGCGCGCTGCCGCCTCCTGGGCCAACGCCGAGGGTGGAGAGGGGCCGGCGGTAGAAGCCCCGCTGGTTCATCTGTGAACTGTGGAGCTGCGCCGGCGCAAGAAGAAGCTGGGCTGGCCCCTGCCGGGGGTTTGCAGGCCTGGCGGACACGTGGAAACGCTCTTCAGTTGGCAGCCTGTTGCTGGTGGCACGTGCTGCCGATCACGTGACAGGCTCCCGGAAGGCGGTGCCGCGAAGCCGGTGAGGGCACTTCCGCCTTCAGGGACGGAACTTACGCTCGGGTCTCCAAGTATCCCGAGTTTACCAAGGATCAAAGCAGGGCAGGTGGGTGGGAGGGCGAGGCTAGGCTGGGCAGGGGGACAGGGACGTCGGAAAGTTGCAGTAAAGAAGGGCTGACGGTGGCCAGGCCAGTGGGCCTGGGTACCTACCAGTGGTGGGGGGTATACGCTGGCAGCCGAGGTGGGTTAGCTTGGCCTTTTTTTACTGGGAAGGTGGGAGGGGAGACCTCATAGGTGGTGATTGCACGAGGCCGGAGAACTACCCCACCCACAGACCTTGGCCAAAGGACACATGGAATTTCCCAGGTTCCTGGAAGAGGGGCTGGATACCCTCAGTTCACCACTCTCCCAAAATCCCCAGTTCCTCCTCCTCCTGATGCGTGGGAGAATCTGTGTTTACCCGACAGAAGAGAAGAGCCCCTTCTCCGCTCTTTTAAGGACAACTGGAATAAGCTGAAATCTTTAAGCAGGCAGGTCCAAAAGGGAGTTAAGTGAATATACGTAAATCTAAATTATATATAATAATCTATAGGTATAAATTATAAGCCAGGTGTTGATTGCAGCCATGAAATTAAAAGATGCTTACTCCTTGGAAGGAAAGTTATGACCAACCTAGACAGCATATTCAAAAGCAGAGACATTACTTTGTCAACAAAGGTCCGTCTAGTCAAGGCTATGGTTTTTTCAGTGGTCATGTATGGATGTGAGAGTTGGACTGTGAAGAAAGCTGAGGGCTGAAGAATTGATGCTTTTGAACTGGGGTGCTGGAGAAGACTCTTGAGAGTCCCTTGGACTGCAAGGAGATCCAACCAGTCCATTCTGAAAGAGATCAGTCCAGGGTGTTCTTTGGAAGGAATGATGCTAAAGCTGCAACTCCAGTACTTTGGCCACCTCATGAGAAGAGTTGACTCGTTGGAAAAGACTGATGCTGGGAGGGATTGGGGGCAGGAGGAGAAGGGGATGTCAGAGTATGAGATGGCTGGATGGCATCACCGGCTTAATGGACATGAGTTTGAGTGAACTCTGGGAGATGGTGATGGACAAGGCGGCCTGGTGTGCTGCAATTCATGGGGTTGCAAAGAGTCAGACATGACTGAGTGATTGAACTGAACTGAAGCCAGGTGTTGCAGTGGCAAAAAAAATCCACCTGCCAATGCAGGAGATGCAGGAGACGATTTGATCTCTGGGTGGGGAAGATCCTCTGGAGAAGGAAATGACAACCCATCCAGTATTCTTGCCTGGGAAATCCCATGGGCAGAGGAGCCCCGTGGTCTACAATCCAAAGGGTAGCAAAGAGTCAGACATGACTGAGCACACAAAAAGTAAACAAGGTTAAAAGCATACATGAGGGACTTCCTTGATGGTCCAGTGGTTACGAATCCACCTTCCAATGCACGGGATCCAAGGTAGGTCCCTGGTCAGGGAATTAAGATCCCACAGGCTGCAGGGCCACTCCTGAGCCCTCTCCCCACAACTGAAGAGCCAGCGTGCTACAAGGAAGACCTGGTGGCCAAAATTTTTGAAAAGTAGGTGAAAAATGCAGATTTCTTACCCTGCCTACCACTGCTAGGTCAATAGAGGCTGGGGTAATGTTCACAGTGGCAGACCAAATGATCTGGGTTTGAGCCACACTCATCACCACCATGGATTCAGTGTGACTAATTTCAGCTCCATTTCTCCCTCGCTTTGAAAGATTTCAGAGACTGTGGCCTGGGGGTTAGAAGGGTGGGGCAGCTAGCCAGAGAAAACCAGAAGCCCTCCTCTTCAGGGAGGTCCAACAGGATTGGTGCAGGGAACTTGGGCCAGCTGTGAGCAGAGGGGCTAACGGGAAATGAGGGAGAGTGATCATCCCTAGTAAGGGCTGGAACAGGTGCCAGTGCCAATGGCAGGGGACAGAAACAAGGAAGAGGGACTTCCCTGATGGAAAACAGATTGTGCAAGCCTCGAGGCTCAGCCCCAAAGGGAAAACAAAAAGGAAGAAGGAAGAGCTGGGAAACCAGTCCATCAGGAGGAGTCACGGGGGGTCAGTTTGGAGCGAGATCACGGCACAACACGTTGATGGGCTTTGAATGGTGGACTCTGGGCTAAATGTGGCCCAGGGGAGAATAGCAGACTCAGGGTGGCCAGCTTTAGAAAAGAGAGGACAGAAGCTGCAGCAGACAGACAAAAGTGGAGAAAAAGATAGCAGTGACATGGGAAAATGTGGGATTTCTTTGGCCTCAACTCCTTTGTCCCAGGGGCACAGCTCTGTTGAGCAGCCAGAGGCTTCATCTGGTTCCCTGGCCACTCAGCCCTTCTGTCCCTGGAGTTCTTACAAACAACTGATGCTTTGTCTTCTATTTTTATAGCAACTTTATTCACATACCATAATATATGCAGAGTCCACCATTCGAAATGCCGGGCTGGATAAATCACAAGCGGAAATTGAGACTGCCAAGAGAAATATCAACCACCTCAGATATACAGATGACACCACTCTAATGGCAGAAAGCAAAGAGGACCTAAAGAGCCTCTTGATGAGGGTGAAGGAGGAGAGTGAAAAAGCTGGCTTAAAACTGACTGTAGCCATGAAATTAAAAGATTCTTGCCCCTTGGAAGAAGAGCTATGACAAAGCTAGACAGTGTATTAAAATGCAGGCTTATCACTTTGTCAACAAAAGTCCATTTAGTCAAAACTATGGGTTTTCCAGTGGTTATGTACAGATTTGAGAATTGGACCATAAAGAAGGTGGAGCACCAAAGAACTGAAGAGTCTTGAGAGTCCTTTGGACTGCAAGGAGATCAAACCAGTCAGTCCTAAAGGAAATCAACCCGGAATAATCATTGGAAGGACTGATGCTGATAGCTGAAGCGCCAGTATTTTGGCCACCTGATGTGAAGAGCCCACTCACTGGAAAAGACCCTTATGCTGGGAACGATTGAAGGCAGGAGGAGAAGGGAGCAACAGAGGATGAGATGGTTGGATGGCATCACCACATCAATGGAGATGAGTCTGAGCAAGCTCCAGGAGTTGGTGAAGGACAGGGAAGCCTGGCATGCTGCAGTCCATGGGGTTGCAAAGAGTCGGACACAACTTAGTGAATGAACAAATAATACTCCCCAGCTTAAAATGTACAGTTCCATTTTTTTTGTATATCCACGGAACTGTGCGACCATTGCCACTATCTAATTTCAGAACATTTTGATCACCCCAAAAAGAAACGCTGTACCTGGGAAGCAGTCACTTCCCACCCCTTACCCCCCAACCCCCATAGAAACCATTAATCTACTCTCCATCTCTGTGCACTTGCCTAGTCATATAAATAAAATGATACAATATGTGGTCTTTTGTACCTGCTTTTTTTCACTTAGCATAATGCTTTCAAGATTTATCTATGTGGCATCACCACTTCTTTTTTTGGCCACACCCCACAACACAAATGCTTCTGGTTTCCCAGCCCGGGATTGAACCGCTCCCCCTGCACTGGGAGCCACTGGACCACCGCGGAAGTCCCACCAATTACTTACTCCTTATAGAAAGGTCATATTCATGGTATGGCTATTTCACATTTTAGTGGTCCCTCGTCAGTTGGATGTTTGTACTGCTTCTGCTTTGGGGCACTTCTGAGTAAAGCTGCTGTGGAAACTCACCTGCAAGTCTTTGATGGACGCATGTTTTCATTCTTGGGTACACATGTAGGAGCAGGATGTCTCGGTGACAGGGAAAGTCGCGCAGTCGTGTCCCGCTCTTTTCGACCCCGTGGACCATACAGTCCACATAATTCTCCAGGCCAGGACACTGGAGTGGGCAGCCCTTCGTTTCCCCAGGGGACCTTCCCAACCCAGGGATCAACCCCAGGTCTCCTGCATTGCTGGCAGATTCTTTACCAGCTGAGCCACCAGGGAAGCCCAAGAATACTGGAGTGGGTAGCCTATCCCTTCTCCAGCAGATCTTCCCAACCCAGGGATCAAACGGGGGTTGCATGCATTGCAGGCAGATTCTTTACCAACTGAGCTATGTCTGGATCATACAATTGAAGGAGGAAACAGGACAGGCTCCATCTTGAAAGCAGGACTCCATCTTGAGCCGGACTGTGGACTTTGAACTATATGCCCAGAATCTATGGAAATGACATACCAACTGGAAAATCAGGCCTCCCCTCCCGACCCCTCGCCCAGAATGAATAGCCCCAGGGCTCGTACCTACATTCTCCACCTAAAAAAACGCCCTAATTATCTGTGTAACCGAATAGAATCATAGATTCTATTATGTTTATTGGGGTGTGTCCACAGGCCTATTGATAACTGTCCACTGTTAACTGCCGAGGCTTAAGGCATTTGATCCTGGGTTAAGTTTGATTGTATCTTTTCCTTTGTTCAGACTAGTTTCAGGGAACTTGGGGAGGTGGGTTTGGGCACGTACACGTAGGGTATGCAGGGTTTTCACAGAAACTGGTCGGGGTCCTTGGAGACTCTGCCCTGGGCCCACCGGTGTAATAAACTGCACTCCACTCTCTGCATTATCTGTCTGAGTGAGTTTGTTTCCCAGAACACGTGGCTACAACTCAGTAACTTCATGTTTAGCATTTTAAGGAATTGCCCAGTGGTTTTCCAAAGCGTTTGCACCAGCTTGCGATTCCCACCAGCAGTGCACGCAGGTCCCAGTCGCCCACATGACCTTCAGCACTATCGCCTGACTTTTGACGGCAGCCGTCCAAGGGGGACCGCGCGCTGCGGTTTGCCTTTCCCTGATAACGAATGATGTTGAGAGTGTTTCCACGGGCTTGTGGGACATCTGTGTATCTTCTCTGAAGAAATGTTTTAGGACTTGGGTGGTCCAGTGCTTAAGACTCGGTGCTTCCGATGCAGGGGCGCAGGTTGGACCACTGCTCGGGGAACTGGATCTCACAGGCTGCAGCAAGAGTTCACAGGCTCCAAGTAAAGATCCTGCAAGCCGCAGTGCAGATCCCTCGGTGCCGACAAAGACCCAGAGCAGCCAAATACGTTTGAAATAAAAAAGAAGGGAATGTCTATTCAGATTCTTTACATGTGTTTTAGTTGAGTTGTTGAGTCGTGAAAGCTCTTTGCATATTCTGGATACGATCTCCTTATCGGATACAGGATTTGCAAAACTCTTTCCCATCTTGTGGATTTCTATCTTTTCACTTTTGGGGGGGCTGTGCTGCCCACTTGCAGGGTCTTAGTTCTCTGACCAGGGAGTGAGCCCCCACCACACAGTGAAAGCACCAGGTCCTAATGACCGGGCTGCCAAAGAACTCCCTCTCCACTTTCCCGATAGCGTTTGTATATTTATCTTTTACTCTTTTTATTTAAATTTTTTTCTTTTTGACGATATCCTGTGAACACAAAGGTTTTTAACTCTGATGAATTTCAGCTCACATGTTTCTCTTCGATCGCTTGAACTTTTGCTGTCACCCTGGGGAAACTGCTCCCTGGAGGCTCCACTGGCCCCTTGTTACTGTTCAATCGCCAAGCTGTGTCTGACCCCGGGCCCGCAGCACCCCAGGGCCCCCTGCCCCTCTCCAGTTCCTAGAGTTTGCCCAAGTTCATGCCCATTGAGTCGGTGATGCCATCCAACCAGCTCATTCCCTGGCACCCTCTCTTCTTCTGCCTTCAGTCTTTCCCAGCATCAGGGTCTTTTCCAATGAGTCGGCGGCTCACATCAGGTGGCCCCTTGGTGGGTGTCTAACCGAAAGATATAACCGAGTCAAAGAGCTAGGGAAGGAAGGCCCTGTGACTTGAAGCAAGTGAGGACAGCTCCAAGGCTGTCTCCCAGAGCAGAGCGGTGTCTCTCCCACCAGCAAAATCGAGGCAGACGTAAGTGAAGGGTACATGAGTATTCACACAGGGGCTTGAGCAGGAATTCAGTATAGAATGCTGGCAAAGGTGGAGAAAGTCCAGACCCTGGTTGATTGGCTCTGAGGGTCAACATTGTGAACACCGTTGTTCTTCAGGTTCCAGTTAGTCCGGTTATGATAACAAACTATATTGGACTCTCTTCCTTCAGGGTCTTCCTATACCTCCTCAGGGACCAGTCTGTACAAAATCACCGCCTAATCCACATTCATGAAGAGTTACTCATCTGTTTTCCTGTAAAAGTTTGTTGAGTGTTTATAACCCTGTCATCTCGTGCCTCCAAGTTTTGTAGGGTCATGCAGGGTGCAGGGATCTTGGACAGATATCAGCCCACCTCAAGAGGGCATGCCCCAGATAACAGACTCACAGCTGAGTAATCTGGATTTATGATAAGAACTCCTGATAAGCATTCTCTCCCACCTCCCAGGAACAGACCCCCACCCTGTGAGATCCTCAGTTAAGCTTGCCAAAGCCCCACTCTTTCTGCTTTGGATCAATCTATCCAGACCCAGCTTGGAAAGCCCAAGGCCCTCCACCCACGTGCTAACTCGCTCCAGTCGTGTCCGACTCTGCGACCCTACGGACTGTAGCCCGCCAGGTTCCTCTGTCCATGGGACTCTCCGGGCTAGAATACGCGAATGGATTGCCACGCCCTCTTCCAGGGGATCTTTCCGACCTAGGGATCAAAGCCCTGTCTCATGCCTCCTGCATGACAAGCAGGTTTTCTCTTTCTTTTTTAACCACCAGCACCACCCTCCACCTGCAGACCCCAGTTAGAGCATCCCGCAGGTCCTGCCATGCTCTCTGCCCACACTGTGCCTCAGCTGCCCGGTGCAGCCTGGCAGTGTGCTGAGTACCTCCTCCAGGACCCGTGAGGATCAGACTTCTCTCTCCACTCCGTCATGGTCTCTTGCTGATCGCAGGTTTGTCATCCAGCACCTTCAGCCCTCCACTTCAGAAAAATTTAACAAAGCGTGTTTCGTGTTTCAGCTCTTAGATTTAGGTCTTGGGTCCATTTTGAGTTAAGTTTTGTGTCTTGTGTGAGATACAGGTTCAACTTCATTTATCCACGTGAGGATATCCAGTGTTCCAGACTATTCTTTGCCCCATTGAGTCATTTTGGCACCCTTGTCAAAAGCCGACTGGCCATCAGGAGAAGGAGAAGAAAGCCACAGACGAGGAAGAAGTATCTGCAAAAGACGTAAAGGACTGTTGCCCAAAATATACAAAGAACCCTTAAAACGCAACAAGAAGAACCCAGCAACCCAATTTAAAATGGGCAAAAGATCTGAGCAGACACCTCACCAAGAAGATGCACAGATGGCAAATAATACCAAGATGCTCTACATCGTATGTCCTGAAGGAACTGGAAATCAAAGCAACAGGGAGGCACCAGGAACACTTACTGTGTGTCTGTTAATCACTCCGATGTGTCCAACTCTGTGTGACCCCGTGGACTGCAGCCCGCCGGGCTCCCTGTCCATGGAACTCTCCAGGCAAGAATGCTGGAGTGGATAGCCATTCCGTTCTCCAGGGGATCTTCCCAACGCACGTCTCCTGCCTTGTGGGCAGATTCTTCATAATCTGAACCATGACACGCTTACTCGGACAGCGAAATCCGAGGTGCTTACACCACCACGTGCTGGTGGCACTGTGGGGTCCAGGCGCTCCCGATCTCTGCTGCCGGGGACGCAGAGGGAATGGCCGCTCTGGAAGGCAGTCGCACGATGCTTTATAAAACTAAACGTACTCTCATCTCATGATTGAGCAATCAAACTCCTTGATACTTCCCCCAAAGAGCTGAAAACTTAACGTCCGCAGAAAAAGCTGCACGCAGATGTTTTCAGCAGCTTTATTCACACTTAGCAAAACTTGAAAGCAACCAAGATGTCCTTCAGTGGGTGAATGGAGAAACTGTTGTACCTCCAGACAAGCAATGCAACACAGCACTTCAAAGAAACGGGTGATCAAGCCGCAAAAAGATGTCAGGCACCCCCGAAAGAGACACAAGACCTTCACACACATATTGCTAAGTGGAAGAAGCCAACCAGACTGTATGGTCACAACTACATGATGTTGCAGAAAGCGTCATGTGGAGCTAGTGAAAGATCGGTGGATGACATGTCTATCCTGACGTCAGTAACACAGTCCTGATGATGCAGCGTTATGTTTAGCTTAGAAATAAAGGAAGCACGAGTCCTCAAACCCTGTTCTTTCTCAACACTGTGCTGGCCAGTCTGGGCCCCTGCACCTCCATATGGATTTTAGGATCAGCTGGACGATTTCTGCACAGTAGGCAGCGGGGCTCTGACTAGGGACCCCGCTGCATCTGCAGGCCAGTCTGGGGAGCGCAGCCGTCGTGAGCGCGTTAAGGCCAGGAACATGGGCTGTCCTTCCGCTTACTCAGGTCTTCTTCGTTTCAATGATGTTTAGTAGATTTCCATGTATAAGTCTTGCGTTTCTTCTGTTAAATTTATTCTGAGCATGTCTATAAATAAATTTATTCCTTCTGATGCTATGTAAGTAGAATTGTTTTCTTAATTTCATTTCTGGATAGCTCATTGCTAGTGTGTAGTAATGCAATTGATTTTTTTCTTTAACAGGCATCTTCTATCCTGTACTTTTGCTGAACTTACTTATCAAGTTCTAATATTTATGTGTATCTGGAGAAGGAAATGGCAACCCACTCCAGTACTCTTGCCTGGAAAATTCCATGGACTGAGGAGCCTAGTGGGCTACAGTCCATGGGGTCGCAAAGAGTCGGACACGACTGAGCGGCTTCACCTTCACTTTCATGTTGAAGAGCCTGGGCTGCTGCGTCTTGTAGAAGAGCTCCATTCTGCAAAGGTTCCGGGCCAACAGACCTAGACTTTGGATATTGCCTAAACGTGCCCCATTGTGCAAGAGCCAATCGGCCCTTAGGGTAAACCTCCTGACTTTACATTCAAGAATTTGTGATTTACCTTGGAAGTAATGATTTACCTTGGAAGTAAAAAACCTAATCAGAAATCCACACAGAACCCTATAGAAGAGGGTAGCCACTCAGTAGTCCTTCAGCCTGAACACCCCTTTGTTACCCTTTTACCTGAATATTCCCTATATAAGCAGTGTAACCCAACTCGCGCCTCCTCTCCTTGGCCGCTGCGTTGGTGCCGGTGGGAGCCCCGGCTTGCGCTTGGTGATAGAAACTCTCTTGCTTTTGCATCGGATACCGGCTGCCTGGGGGCCACTGGGAGATTTTGCGACTTGGGCATAACAATGTGTATGTGTGTTCTTTGGGATTTTCTAGTACATAGAGAGTCCTGTCATCTGTGATGACACAGTTTTCCTCCTTCCTATCTGGATTCCTTTTATGTCATTTCCTCACCGAACTGCCATGATTAGACCCTCCAGTAAGATGTTGAAAACGAGAGGCGGACATCTTTATGCTTCTGCCAGGAAGGGGAGACCTTCCGTCTTTCACCACTGAACACAGGAGCCCAGGGATTTTCAGAGATGGTCTTCATCAGGTTGAGGCCAGTCCTTTGGTTCCTGGCTCCTTGAACATTCTTTTGCTTTTCAGGTGATCGTGTGGTTTTGTCTTTCATCAGCACAGTGTGCTACAGGGACTGGCTTTCATATATTAAATCGGTCTTGCATCCCTGGGAAAAGTCTCACTTACTCCTTTTTTATGCATTCCTGGATTTGATGTGCGAGTATTTTGTTGATCAATTTTGTGTCTATATTTTCTCCTTTTATTTTTTTTTTTGGCCACAGGACCTTAGTTCCCTGACCAGGGATTGAACCTGTGCCCCTGCAGTGGAAGCTCAGAGTCCCAACTGCCCAGCAGCTGGGGGAGCCCGTCTGCACTCCTAAGCGACGCTGGGCTGGGCTTCTCTTGTGGCGCTTTTTTGGGTTCGGTATCAGGGCAGTCCTGGCCTTGTGCAATGAGTTAGGAAGTGCTCCCTCTTCTTCCTTCGCTTGCTGGCGCTATATTCTTGCTGCATCTCATGGTGCGCCTCTGTTCACAGGGGCCCCTGCCATATCCTTGGCAGGCTACAGTTTACCGTGTCAATCAAGCGTCGCCTTGACTACCCACTGAGTGTTAGTGCCTGCGGTAAGAGCACTTCTCCGGGCACAGGAAAGTCAGTGCCCTGGGGCACGCGCACCAGCTCTCTCAGCGGCATCAGTAAAGCCTCTCGGACCTCCTGCTATAAAACTGCCCAGCCCTCTGGGCTTGAAATGCATTCTTTTGCGTTTCTGTGGAGGCACTTCAGAACAAAGAATACCTGCTCAGTTCTGGCCACAAGGAGCAAGTTAAGGTGGACGTGTTTCCTGCAGGAAATGGGGGCCCATAAGGCGGATATGTTTCCTGCAGGAAGCAGGGGCCCATCTGAGAAGCTCCTTAAGACACTGTCAGCCGGGGATTTCCCTGGTGGTGCAGCGGTTGAGGCTGTGCTCCCAATGCAGGGGCTGGAGGTTTGAACTGTGGCTGGGAACCCAGATCTCCGTGCTGCAGGGCACAGCCAAAAGTAAATAAAAATAACAACTGCTACCATTATCATTAAAACAAAATGCAGCCAAATAACAGAAGGGAGCAGGGGGCTGGCTGAGGCAGTGTCCCGAGTGGTGTCAGGTTGCCAGGAGCCCACGGTCCGTCTGGAGCCCCCGAGCCAGACAGGCTGCAGGGCCCCTGAAACCCTGATTCCACAAGCCACGCAGGAGCCAGAGGGAGTGGCTACCTGATTCGGCTTGGCTTTGCTCGGAGGGATCAGGGATCGTCACCATTCTTCCATGAAGGAGTGAATCCCGTCACACCCATGTTTTCACTTTCAAAGAAGTGGGAGGGGCAGGACAAAGCCCCCCTCCATCCCAGGAGCAAACGTGCCTGTCGGGACGGGACGTGGGCCCGGCCACAATGTGGGCACTCAGGACACCGCGCCTCTCACTGACATCATCTTACTGACATCAGGGTAGCGGGCTGCCCTGGGGTCCCCCAGGGTCCTCCTGGCCTGGCACAGGTGGCCCTCGGCTAGAAGCGGCAGCTGCTGGCGTCTGAGGGGCCTGGGGGCGCCGGGAGCTGGCGGGCTGCAGGGGGTGCCCCACGACTGCTCCCTCCTTTGGGACCCTGTCTGCAACCGGAGGCTCAGAGCAGCCAGCAGGGCCTCTGGCCAACTCACAGGCCCTCCCGGCCCCCCCACGCCGGCCACTCGGCCAGCCCTGCACCCTGGCTCACCGGGGCCGGCCTGGCTTTGGAGGGCCCAGAGCCCCAGCGCTGGGGGTGGCGGGATCAAGGAGGGAGTCTGCTCCAGCGGAATGCAGGCGGGCTCAGCCCCGTCCCCTGCTCCGGGAACTGCACCCACTCAGGGGCACCCCGCTGGCCTTGGCCCGGGCTTCCTCATCTGTGAACCAGGCCCAGGGATGGGGCGCCCCTGGAGCCAGGGTGAGGAAGAGGTGGGCTGCCTGGCTGTGTGTCAGCAAGGTGCGGTGGGCTCGCTCAGGCGCCCGGGGGTGGGGGTGGGCACAGCGTGCAGAGTGGAGGCAGTGGCGGCGGCAGGCAGGTGGGTGGCAGAAGGGCGGGCTCGGGCCGGGCGGAGGCGAAGGCTCGGGTGCCTGAGGACAGGTCGGTGAGGCTGGCTCCAGGGGCGGCCGCGGCGAGTTGGGGGTGGGGGCGCAGCCAGGAGCCTGGGATCCCCTGCTGCTCATTGGGGCCTGTGGGCGGACGAAGAGGATCCGGCATCTGAGGCCGGGTGGCAGCCCCGGAGACGCCCAGCGCCTGTTCCGGGTGCTAGAGGCCTGGCCCAGCTCCCGGGAAGCCTCGGGTTTCCACCTGGCTCTGGGTTCCCAGGACCGGAGGCTGGGCTCCCAGTCTGGCTCCCTGGGGCTGCCTCTCTGCGCCCTCGAGGCCACCTCGGGCCCCCTCCCCGCCTCAACACACCCAGATTCAGCTCCACTTGGTTCCCTGCCCTGGAGGCAGACGGCCCCCCAGCCCAGCCCAGCCCTCTGGTGGCCCACTGTTAAGGGCACCTGGGACCCAGGGTGCAGCCACACTGGGAGGGGCAGCCCGTCACCCCCCTCTGGCCCTGGTAGGTGCCGGCAGCTGGCTCTGGGCTCCGCTCTGCGCCCGCTGGCTCCTGGACGGCCCTGCGCTGCCGGCCTGGCGTGATTCTGCCGGAAGCTGCAGCGGCCGAAGCCGCTGGGGGACGGCCCCATGGAGACGTCGCTGCAGCGCTGCCTGTCCACGCTGGACCTGACCCTGCTGGGGGTGGGCTCCATGGTGGGCTCTGGCCTCTACGTGCTCACAGGCACCGTGGCCAAGGAGACCGCGGGCCCCGCCGTGATCGTGTCCTTAGTCGTGGCCGCTGCGGCCTCTCTGATGGCGGCCCTGTGCTACACGGAGTTCGGGGCCCGTGTGCCCCGCACGGGCTCTGCCTACCTGTTCACCTGCGTGTCCGTGGGCGAGCTGTGGGCCTTTCTCATCCGCTGGAACCTCGTGCTGGAGTTTGTCATTGCCGGCGCCGCCGTGGCCCGCGCCTGGAGCGGCTACCTGGACGCCATGCTCGACCACCGTATCCACAACGTCACCGAGGCCCACCTGGGCGCCTGGCAGGTGCCCTTTCTGGCCAGAAGTCCAGACTGGCTGGCTGCCGGCATCATCCTTCTGGCCTCCGCCTTCGTCTCCTGCGGGGCCCACGTCTCTTCCTGGCTCAACCACACCCTGTCGGCCGTCAGCATGGGGGTCGTGCTCTTCATCGTTGTCCTGGGCTTCAACCTCGCCCGGCCCAGCAACGGGGGCCCGGCGAAGGGCGGCTCTGCACCCTTCAGCTTCTCCGGCATCGTGTCTGGCACGGCGACCTGTCTCTACGCCTTCGTGGGCTTTGGCGTCATTGCTGCCTCCAGCGAGGAGGCCCGGAACCCAACGCGCGCCGTGCCCCTGGCCGCCGCCCTGCCGCTCAGGATGGCGGCCGCCGCCTACATCCTGGTCTCCGCCGTGCTCACCCTCATGATCCCCTGGCACAGTCTGAGCCCCAGCTCCGCGCTCGTCGACGCCTTCTACCAGCGGGGCTACGGCTGGGCTGGCTACCTCGTGGCATCTGGCTCCATGACTGTGGGGAGTAGGGTCCTGCCCTGGTCTCCTGGGGCGGGTGGAGGGGAACGCGCATCTCTGTCTGGGCTTCAGTTTTACCAGCTGTAGCCCAGTGAAGTCGGTCAGTCGTGTCCGACTCTTTGCAACCCCATGGACTCTGAGGAGCCTCTTAGTCCATGGGAGGTGCTAATTATCAGACTCCACCCAGACTTGTGGGCAGGGACCTGCTGGCCCCCTTTTATGTGGGTGTCGGCCTGGGCACGTGCTTCCCGTTCACAGGACTCAGCCATCACCAGGCTGCCCGCCCCCAGCCCTCAACCTAGCTGACGCGTCCCATTCCTGGGCTGGAGGAGGGGTGACCGCCCTGCACCTTGCAGGCCCTCAGGCTCACTCCGAGAGCCCAGATAAACTCGGGCACAGGCTCCCAGGGGCCCCGGCCACGGCCTCTGGGGTGCCTGCCTGCTGGGCGTGCTGACCAGCCCTCGCCCTCTGCCACAGCCATGACCACCGTCCAGCTCAACGGCCTCTTCCGCCTGCCGCGTCTCCTCTACGCCATGGCCGCCGGCGGGCTGCTCTTCGAGGCGTTTGCCTGCGTGCACCCCCGGGCGCAGGTGCCTCTGCTGGGCGTCCTGGTGTCCGGGGCCCTCACGGCTGTGGTGGCGCTGCTGCTGGACATCGAGGCCCGGGTGCAGTTCCTGTCCATCGGCACCCTGCTGGCGCGGGGCGCGGCCCTGAGCTGGGGCGGCTGCGGCCAGCCCTGAGGCCCTACCTGGGCTCCCTGGACCGGGCGCCCGGCGCGGCGTGCGCGGGCGTCTGCGGCCAGCCCTGAGGCTACCTGGGCTCCCTGGACGGGGCGCCCGGCGCGGCGTGCGCGGGCGTCTGCGGCCAGCCCTGAGGCTACCTGGGCTCCCTGGACGGGGCGCCCGGCGCTGCGTGCGCAGGCGTCTGCGGGCTGGTGGTCTCCGCCGTCGCCCTGGGCTGCCTGCTGACGCTCGTGAGCTCCGTCCCGCACCTCCCACTCTGGGGCTCCCGCCTGCTGCTGCCGTGCCGCGGAGTCACGTTTCTGCTCAGTCTCCTCGTCCTGGGGGCCCACCAGCAGCAACGCCTGAGGACACCTTCCAGCTAACCCCCGCCGCCCCCGTGCCTGCCGTCAGCCCACCACCCCACGTCCGGGCACGTCCCCATGTCTGCGGGTGGGCCCTCCTGCAGAAGCAGGCTTGGAGCCCTGCAGAGGCGGGCCCTGGGCCTTGGGCCTTGGGCCCTGCAGCCGGCCCAGCCCTGCCCTTGCCCCCCAGATGCCCCTGGTGCCCCCGATTCCAGCTCTGAGCATCCTCCTCAGCTTCTGCCTGATGCTGAAGCTGAGCTACCTGACCTGGCTGCGCTTCACCATCTGGCTGCTGATGGGTGAGTGGGGGGCTGGGCTGGGGCCCAGGTCCTGCTCCTGGGGTCGGAGCGGGGTTGGCGGTGGCCAGGAGGGCGGGCAGGGCTGGGCCCTGCCGCTCACGCTCGCACTGCCCGGCAGGACTCTTGGTGTATTTCGGCTAAGGCATCTGGCACAGCAAGGAGAACCCGCGGGAGCCGCCGGGGCTGGTCACCGCCCACTACGTGGCTTTCCCCGACAGCAGGCTGGAGGAGACAGCGCAGGACCCTGGCCAGGCGCCGGCCCAGGGGCCTGGCAGTCCGTGAGAGCTGCCTGGCCTCCGCTCAGGGCAGCTCGGCGGGCTCTCGGGCCTGCCCACCTGAGGGGGCCCCTGGGACCCACGGACTCTAGCGGCTGGTGCTACACGTCACCCTTAGAATGGGTACGGCCGGCGCTGGGGCAGTGGACTCTTTGCGACCCCTTCCAGCTACTGGGGCGGGTAGGGAGGACACCCTGTCTCGGGGACCCACAATAGGATCCGCTCAGACAGCTGTGGGGCCGTGTCACGTCCGTGGATCTTGAGGTGGCGGGTCCTTGCCGGACCCTGGAAAGGGCTCGCTCGATTATCAGGGAGGAACAGGGTGGTGCAGTGTGGGGCGCTGGGGTTCCGCGTGGGGAAGGTGCCGGCCCGGGACAGCCCTGGGCTGAGGACACTCAGGCCAGTGCCCTCTGCCCCTCCGAGGGTGCCACAACCCCCAATGCGCCAGCACGGAGGAGCAGAGTCAGGCTCCCTTCCCCTGGGGGCGGGCCCCGCACAGGCGCCTGGGCCCGGGGAGGCCGCCTAGAAGGGCAGCGGAGTTCCGAGGTGCCCTTGTGTCCCTGGTTCCTGAAGAGGGGCGTGTGCCTGAGGCCCCACCGGGGAAGCAGAGGCACGCCTGCACAAGCACGTGCACCTCCAGACACACACCCATGGGCTCAGCACGTGCAGACTGAGGCCCCAGGCCTCCAGGCTCAGACCCTGGTGCCTCCCGGGGCTGGGCGCCCGAGAGCCTGAATCCTTCCCATGTGCCCTCCAGCTCTCCCTCCACCCCTGGTCCTTGGGAAGGGCCCAGGCTCAGCCGCACGGCCCGCCGGTCTCCCAGGCAATGCTGTGCCCCCGCAGATAAACCACCAGCCCCGTCCCTGCCTGTAAGGAGCACGCGGGCAACTGTGGCTTCGGCAGGCTTTACTCCCCGACCTTGCAGCCGTCCGTCAGCGTTGTCTGGGCCCACACCGCTCGCCCTGGCCCTGAGGGCCCCCCGTCCCCCCGGACACTGCTCTAGGGATCAAGAGGCACCTTGAGCCCAGTCGGAGCCCGCGCTGGCCCTCCACAGCTGGCCCGCCTCATTGCCCTGGCCACGCCAGCATGCCTGGTCTCTGGGCCCCATGAGAAAGAGCCCCAGGCCTCCCACGCGAGCACCCCCAAAACTCTGCCACGAGGGGTCCAGCAGGCAGGACCCAAACCCAGACCCCGTGACGACTGCATCCAGACCCTGGCCAGCCTGCCACGGCCTCTGGGACTTGCCTGGGACATTCCTCCCAGCCTCGGGGCTCTGCTCCCGAAAGGCAGGGCCTCCAGGTAGCTGCTGCTGCAGGCTGGCCCCGGGGGTGACCTTGGGCACTGGAGACTTCCCCTCCCAACAGCCCTCCCCACCCACACGGTTCCGGGGGTGGGCTGGGTGTCTCCGGGCGGCTCAGCCCGCCGCCGGAGCAGCTCGCCTTTGGTCTTCTGTCGGTCCCAGCGCCTCCAGAGCCTGAGAGCTGCCACGGGGAAGGGCTGGGCCATCTGCCCACCCCAGTCTCAATTCCAGGAGTGGATCCCAGCACCAGAGACACTCTGCGTCAGATCCTGGGGCTCTGAGATGGGGGCTCGGGATGGGGGTGCTGACTGAGGAGAGGGCTGGGGTCTGTACAGCCAGAGGAGGGACTCTGTGGGCCACTGGTGCGAGGGCCGTGCTCGGCATCCTGGTGAAGAGCTGTGAGAGGGTTTTCCACACACAGATGCAGCTGGAGCCCCGGGACCGCACCCTGACGCTTTCTGCTACAGATCCCTCCACAGGCGGCTCTGGGGCGCTCCCTGCCCCAGGAGGAATCGTCCTCCCACCCCGTCCTAGTCCTGCGGGCTCCATCCACAGGGGTCCCAAGGCGCGGTCCCTGCCTTCTCAGCCCTGACCCCCACCAGCAGGGAGCAGGCCGTCTAGGGGGGCCACAGCCTCAGTGTCCAGCTCCCGGAAGTGGCCGTGGCTGTTAAAACAGGCGCTGGGCCCCCTCTAAGGCCCCTGGGCGCTGGGCGCAGGGGTGCGGGTGCCGGCTGTCTGCTCGGGCTGGGCGGTCCTCTTTGGAGCCTTTGCCTATGGATGATGGCAGCAGGTTGGGGCTCGGGCCAAAGCCCCGGACAGGCAGCGCCCAGGCCCCGCGGGCGCAGCGTACCTCCTCGTACTTGGTCCTCCAGTAGAAGTGCGCTTCCCCGTCCACGTACAGCAGCAGCAGGTCACAGAGGAAGGTGATCTGGGGGCGGCAGGGCTAAGCTGTGCCCAGACCCACCCCCCAGGCCTCCCCCGACCAGACCCGACATCGGGGGCCCAGCTGTGCCGAGGTGGCTGGGCGCATGCTTGCCCACGCTCTCCACACTCACCACGCCCAGCCAGGCTGCTCCTGTGCCCAGAGAGATAAGCGTGGGGATAAGCCCGAATTTCCCTGCCTGAGAGACGGGTTGAGCCCTGAGTCATGACCGTCCCCGCCCCCCT
>SJYC01148637.1:0-33976 GCA_006408675.1 Madoqua kirkii
GTGCTGGGGGCCCCAGTGCCCCTGCCCCCCACCGCGGGCAGCCGGGGCTCTGGGGCAGGACTGGGGAGAGGCAGTGGGGCCGCACCTGAAGTTGTATCTCCGCTCCTGCAGCTGGAAGGCGTACTGGGGCTGGCAGTCAGCGCCCCTGCTGTCCAGGTCACAGTCCCAGCGGACATGGACACCCACGACCCCGCCCTGCACACAGTGCGTACTGGCCCAGCGGCTCTCAGGGCCTCCCTGGCCGCCAGGAGCCCCACCCACCCCACCAGGGACCCACCAGCAGTGCCAGATCCTCAAAGACCCCTCCAGCTGCGGCCACGAGGTCCCCGATGCGGAACACGGGGCAGGCGGGGCTGGAGTGGGGGTCGTAACGGCAGAGCTTGAAGTAGGTGGGGTCCTGAGTGTCCAGGGCATTGGACCTGAGGGGCAGGCGAGGGTCAGGCCAGGCAGGGGCAGGAGGGTCTTCAGTCTGCCGCCCCCCCACCTCCAACCCCCGCTTACTTGGAGAAGTTAAACTTGCTGAAGGTGACAGTGTTTTTGATGAACAGGGTGAAGTTCTCAGCCTGGAGAAGCAAGGGCTTCCTGCGGGGTAGAGGGGGGATGTGAGAGGCAGACTCCGTGGCCAGGGGGGCAGGAGTGGGGCCTGTGGGGCTTACACGGGCGCAGCACCGCTCTCTACTGGACACCAGCCCTGGATCTCGCAGGTCCTGTGGGTCCCGTTGAACACCACGCACTGGCCGGTCTTTATGCCTTGAAAACACGGGACAAACCCCAGGCCCTTGACTCTCCATGGGGCCTGGGCAGGGGTCGGGGGAGGGAGGCTGAAGGAAGGAGAGAAGCAGACCACCCAGGGTCACCTGGCCCACAGCCCCAGCCTGGGGAGGCCCTGCAAGGCGGGCCCGCTTACCGTGGCTGTGCGTCCCCGTCTCCCCCTCAGGACAGTCCTGGTCGGCCCAGCAGTTAGCCAGCGGGATGGACGGGTGCTGGGGGTGGAGAGCAGACCGCCAAGGGTCTAGAGGGGCTTCCCTCGGGGACCCTACCCCATAGGGCAGGGGTACACGCCCTTTCCTGCCTTAGCCCCTCGGGAATCTCTGAGTATGGGGGCACCCAAGAGCTGGAGGCTGCAGATAATCACGCAGGCGGCAGCCCCAGCGGGAGATGGGTGCAGGCAGAGTTCCAAGGCTGAGCAAGACTTCTGACTCGCTCCTCCTGGGGGGACGGGAGTGATGTGGCCAGGCCCAGCGGCTCTGGTCCAGTTCTGGACAGGGGAGGTGATGCGCGGCGGGGAGGGTGACGGCGTGCCGGGTGGGGTGCTGGGCATGACCGAGGGCGAGCCCTGTGGGAGGGCCTGGGAGCACACGGGCTCGCCGCGTCCCTGCTTGTTCTCCTGTGAGATGGGGCCGTGGCTGCCTGCATGTGGGGACCGAGTTTTGGGGGTCAGCCAGCATGGGGAGGGGGTGAGCTTTCCGGGGCTCCAGGCCCCATGGGGAGGCAGAGTCTCACAGATGCAGGTTTGCGGTTCTGTCCTGGCTGGTGCTGGACACCGTTACCCAGGGCACCCAGCTCAGGGCAGCGTGAGGAACACTGGGGGTCAGAGGACAGTGTGGGGCCACCTGCCCGGCCTTGAGGGCCCCACCTGTGTCCCACGTCTGTCCCTCCTCTCCGCCTGGCTGGGCCACCGTGGGCATCCCCTCAGGCCCTGTCCTCCTCCATCCAGCTCCCCGAATGGCCCCTCCCGAGGCACTGGAGATGGAACGCCCCTCCTCTGAGCCCCCCGCACCGCCATGCTCCTGTGATCAAGACCGGCTTCTCCACAGAGCTCTTGGGATACCCCGCCCCCAACTCCAGTCCAAATGGAGGCTCCAGCCCCACTGAGCAGCAGGTGGCTTCCGAGATGCCTCACCCCACGCAGGGCCTTTACCCACGCAGCCCCCTCTGCCTGCACAGCCTGAAGACCCCCGTGGAGTCTGGGGTCCGGGGGGAAGCCCTGCCCAAGCCCCCGGGGACGCCCAGCCTCTGCGCCACCCCAGGACCTGCCTTGGTGCCTGGGCCTCTGCCCCAGAACCCTTTGGCATGTGCAGGTGGGTCCTGCAGCCCCTGGGGGAAGCTCTGTGGGTTTCTGAGGCTGTTGCACTGCTGGGACGACCGGCCCACCAGGACCCCCGGAGGAGCGGCTCTGAGGAAGGCAGCCGGCCCCCGCCGTTTCATGGGAAGAGCCAGAAGCCGGGACATGGAGCAAAGAAGAATCCCGTGGATTCCAGAAAAGACAGAACCTCAGCCCCAGCAAAACTTCAGGACTGTCCACACACCGAACCAAGACTAGACGGCCGCGAGAGTTTGCAAGGGAAGGACATCGTGTGTTTGCCAAGGGAAGATGGGGCCCACCGGGCACACGGGACACCCCAGCAACAGCGGTGGGGCCACCAAGCAGGACTTAGGGGCAGCTGACTGCACCCGTTCTCTCCAGCCAGAGAGGGATTACATTTTAGCCTTGATGAAGAAAAATGTCATCACAGAGCTAGGCTTCCAAGGTGGTGTCCTGGGTCAGGACTCTTTCAGCAAAACCCACAGCCTGGAAACTGAACCCTTAAAAATGGTTAAGATGGTAATTTTTTTGAGCTGTTTTATTTTTTAATATAAATTTATTTAAATTGGAGGCTAATTACTTTACAATATTGTATTGGTTTTGCCATACATCAACATGAATCCACCACGGGTGTATACATGTTCCCCATCCTGAACCCCCCTCCCAAGATGGTAATTTTGATGTTACGTGTATGTTATCACAATTTGAAAAAAATCGGATAAAAAATCCACAGCTGGAGAGAAGGGTCAGTGGGCTCTGTGACAGAGGTCCACCCTGGGACGCCCTTGGGTGAGGAGGAAAGTGCGGAAAGATCCCTGCCACTCTAAAAGACCTACCGCCCCTGGTGTCGAATTCCCGTTTCATGCGTCTCTGACTCTCGCCGGGACTCGAGCCGGACCCGTCGTCGGACGACAACCGCCCGTCTTTGCCTTCGACGAGGACCTGTGTGCTTATCTTCGACACAGATCTCTTCCCTCCGCTAGAAGGTCGAGCGGAGACCGATAGCCTCAGGTGGACTCAAGGCCCGGAACAAGGCCCACAATGGACCTGTTGGAGGTCTCACGGGTCTCCGTCCTGGTCCTAAGCCTTCCCGGGTCTGTGAACCCCCTGTCTGAGACCCTGATCCTCGGGTGCCCTCCGGGAGTCCGTCAGAATGGAGACCCGTGGACGGGACCTGAACAAGACCGCAGCGTTCCTTCAACCAGTGGTTCTTCTTGTGCAAGAGCGGGACCTTCTCTCCACAGTCCCACCCAGAGACGAGGGGCGGGGAGTGGTCCTCTCCGGCCGTCGCACCGAGCACGCCCTCCCCGGGGCCGAGGTAGCTCAGTGGTCGGGACTCGGGGTCCTTTTACGGAGGTCACACCGTTCCCAGTCTCTGTCGAGTCTCCCCGAACGCTGGGAAGGACTCGGGTACAGACGGAGGGTGTCAGCGCGTCGGTCCTAAAAGGTTCTCGGGGCTAAGGTCTGTGACGTCTAGGTCCAATCTCTGTTCCACCTGGGGAGTGACGTCTGTCCCGGAGGGGGCCAGGGGGAGCTCTGCCTGGGTTGACCATGGCTGGTGCCCGCATGCTGCGCAGGCAAGCTCAGCAGCCTTCCTGGGGTATGCGCACCCAGGAAGAGGCATCAGGGGTAGCGGTGGTCAGGATCTAGAGGGGCTCGGTGGCAACGTCCCTGCTGGTCCAGTGGAGAAGAATTTGCCTTGCAGTGCAGGGGACTCAGGTTCGATCCCTGGTCCAAGAACTAAGAAAGATTCCCACAGGCTGCAGAGCCCCTGAGCTCACATGCTGCCCACTAAAGGGTCCGTGCAGCACAGCGAAAGGTCCCACAGGACGCAACTGAGGCCCGACACGGTGAGATTAATTAGTAAAGGGAGCTTAGAGAAGGAGGCTTCTGAGGGTGGCAGGCGGGGGCTGGGAGGGCCAGCCCGGCTGCTGCATGGGGGCCCAGCGGAAGGCCTCTGTCAGCCCGACCCAGGGATGGTGCAAGCGGCCGTGAGCGCTGTTAGGAAGCGGAATGAACTGGAGGGAGGGGCAGGAAGGTGTCCAGTGGGCCCGACGTGGACACTGGGGGACATCACTGGAGGAAGAGAGGCCACACGGTGGGCGGGAGGTGATTTCGCGTCAGATGAGGTGGGCCTGGCCCCGGGAGGCAGCTGTGCTCAGGGCGGGGGTCACCAGGGTTAGAATCTGGGCGTCGGCAGGACAGTGGAGGAGACTGAGGCAGCGGACAATCTGGGTGGCGCAAGGAGGGGCAGGAGACACAGCGTGGGAGGGGGCAGGGAGGAGTGCTGCCCCGGCCCTCCCAGCCCACCCTCCAGCGCACATGTTGAGCCCCGAGGCGCTCCTCCCCTTTCCAGAGGCAGACTTTCCTTTTCCTTTTCCAGGATGCTCCTTTAATTATCCTTTAACTTGCAGCCCATGGGATCTTCACTGTGGTGTGGGAATCTACAGTCGCGGCAGGCAGGACCTAGTTCCCCATCCAGGGATGACACCTGGGCCCCTGCTTCGGGAAGGCGGACTCTTAGCCCCTAGACCGCCGGGGAGGCCCCTCTGTTGTGGTTTAGTACAGGGTGCTGAATATAG
This sequence comes from Madoqua kirkii, assembly GCA_006408675.1. NCBI lineage: Eukaryota > Metazoa > Chordata > Mammalia > Artiodactyla > Bovidae > Madoqua > Madoqua kirkii. Next base: position 4,669 of record SJYC01148637.1, read on the forward strand.
CTGTCTGTGCTACGGGGCAGAAACTTACTGCTTATATATCCTGTAATAGTTCACATCTACGGATCCCAAACTCCACTCCCTCCTTCCCTCCCTCACCAGCGCCCCCCAGCCTGGCAGCCACGAGTCGGGGGTCTACAGCCGTGAGTCCGTGTCGCAGACACGTGGATCCGTGTCACGCTCTCGATTCCAGTGACTCCCCTGCTGGCTCAGACAGTAGAGCGTCTGTCTACTATGCGAGAGACCAGGGTTCAGTCCCTGGTTTGGGAAGATCCCCTGGAGAAGGAAATGGCAATCCACTCCAGTACTATTGCCTGGAAAATCCCATGGACAGAGGAACCTGGTAGGGTACAGTCCACGGGGTCGCAAAGAGTCGGACACGACTGAGCCTCCCAGCACGCACAGGCGGCACTCGGCCATGCCCACCACGTCGTCTCTACCAGCCCCGATGCAGGCTTGCTGAACGCGTCTCCCCGGCCTGGCTTCCTGACCATCTCCTCCTCCACCGGAAGGCCACGGCTCTGCGAGGCCCCGCCCCGAGCATGGCCCTGGGCCAGAGCTGGCTCCCCGTCCCCCCTGCACACACTCACAGTAGGGGGGGTGTCAGAGGGCCCAGCGCCCAGCAGCACCGGGCCACCCACCTGTGGCGGCTTCACGAAGTCAGCCACGTCCCACAGCCGGTTCCCCAGCAACTCGATCCGGGTCACGGACACCCCCTTGAGCTTGGTGATGACAGAGACCTGGGGGTCCAGGTCCTGCTCCTGGTAGCCTTTTTTGGTGAGGAGGGCCCACCTGGGGGAATGGACAGGCAGCGTGGTGTGTCCCTGGGCCGCCTCTTCCCCGCACCCTCCTGGCTCCCAGCCCGGGGCTCAGGGGCCCTGTCTTCTCTCCACCTGGTCTCCCACACCAAACGCCTTGCCCAGGCCAGAGCTCCAGCCATGGGTCAGAGGGCCAGGGCCCTTGCCGGGCACCTGTGAGCTTGGGGATGCCCGCCATCACCTCCTTCACCAGCCAACAGCCTCCCCTGCCCTGTCTAGATCCGCTTCCACCTCTAAGACGCCCCCGACCCAGCTTGAACGGGTGGTCTCTACCGGGCTCCTTAGTGTTCCAGCTCTCACGAGTGTCAGGGGCCACCTCTTGCCTGGCCAAGGGCCCCCGGTGCGGGGAGGGGGCCCATCGTGCTGGGTGCCGGAGCCCAGCACGGGGCTGGAAGAGGCCAGGGGAGGGCGCAGGGAGGCGCCTGAGCACAGGGCCTGCCCTGACACGCCCCCGGCCTCTAGATAGACGGAGAGCCTTCCTTCTCCCCACCTCCTGCCCTGCACGCCGACCCCCAGCCCAGGCCCTGGAGGCTCAGCCTCTCGCCCCTCGGCCCAGCCGCGGCCCTCCGGCCAGCACAGCGGGAGCTGCTCTCTTACCCCACCACGTAGACCATGACCCCCAGCTGCAGCAGCCTCTGCAGGGCGCCCACCCGCCAGTTCCGGGTCATCACGTACTTTTCCGTCTTGTAATCCAGAAGCCCCCAGCCCACCCCGGCGCCTGGGGAGCCCATGTTCCCAGCTCCTGCTGGCGGCCAGGCTGCGTGAGTCAGCACAGCAGCTGAACAGGGAGCTGAAGCAGGCGCCAAGCGGGGCCAAGCCAGCAGCTATTAAAGGGACACCTGGGAGGGACTCAGCCTCCACCTCCCAGCCCCTGGGCTCAGGGCCTCCAGTCCACCGCAGACTCCGCCAGCGGGCCGTGGGGACTAAGGGAGGAGCAGTCTCGGCCTGTGGCCTCTAACCCGTCGCCTCTGAGAGATGACAGGTGGGACGGGCACTGTGAGAGGGCAGCCTGGGCCAGCTGGAGCCCAGAGGTCAAGGAAAGCCTCGGAAGGGAGCTGTCGTGTGCAGACCTGAAGCTCAACAAGCAGCGCTACGCAAGGCCGTCCTGGGAGGAGGGAGAAACACAGGCAACTGCTAGCGGGTGAGTGAGCGCTGGACCCACAGGGTGGGAGTGGGATCCTGGCTGCAGAAAGCAGTCAGCCGAGCCCTGCCGGGTTCCCCAGCCCCCTGTGCGAGGCCCCCGAGAAGCTGCCCCTTTCCCAGGCTCCCGAATGGAAACACGACGATGAGGAGGCAAGCCTGCCGCGCGCCGATCAGCGCCAAGGTCAGTGCGCGCTCCTGGCGGCGTCTGCAGCAACCAACAACTTGGGGTCACCTGGGCAACTGCTGCCGGGGAGGCGTCCCTATTGGCTGCAGCGGACAAGCGCCCCATCAGATTGGCCAATGCGCTGGAGGGCCCGCCCCCATCCCCGGGCCGCGCTCCGTGGCTGTCCCTGGCATCCCCCGCTCTGTGGCTGCGACTGCAGAGTGGGCGCAACCATGCGGGGTCCCCTCCAGGAGCCTGGGGAGAAGGAAGGCCAGGGGAAGGGGCAGCGGCGGCCTCTGGGCGTCCTGCTGGGGTCCCGGAGGCCAAGAAGTGTTCGGACACGGATTCAGACTCCGACCAGGAGACAGAAGGTGCCTACTGGCAGGGGATGGGGGGCAGGCTGGGGCCGTGTAGGCAGGGGACCCCTCCAGCAGGAGCGCGCCCCTCTGTGGGGCTGGGGGCGGCTCTCGCCCTGTGCTTCCCCCGCCATGCTCCTGGCGGCATCAGCCCCATCCTTAGAACGGGCTTCCAGAATGAGGTTAAGAGGCAACTCCCCCCAAACAGTGTAAGAAGTTTCGGACATGGATTCAGACTCCGACCAGGAGACAGAAGGTGCCTACTGGCAGGGGATGGGGGGCAGGCTGGGGCCGTGTAGGCAGGGGACCCCTCCAGCAGGAGCGCGCCCCTCTGTGGGGCTGGGGGCGGCTCTCGCCCTGTGCTTCCCCCGCCATGCTCCTGGCGGCATCAGCCCCATCCTTAGAACGGGCTTCCAGAATGAGGTTAAGAGGCAACTCCCCCCAAACAGTGTAAGAAGGGATGTCTCACCCCGGCCATCAGAAAAAAACTAAAGGAATGGAGGTAGGGAACTCAGAATCGCTTCAGTTTCCTCCCCCACGAGAGGCTCCCACAGCCCTGTGATCTGCAGCACGGTGGAAGAGACAGCATGGACTGCGGGGTCCCGGGGTGGGTGGGGAGTGCAGGCCCAGGACCAGCGGGACTCCCCAGCACAGGAGGAAACGCCTCCAGGGGGAGAACAGGCTGGGCAGAGGGGCCGGCTGGGAGGGAGCCACGTGAACCCCCTCTCCCATCAGGCGCCTGCAAGCCTGGCAAGCTGGGCAAGAGCGCCCTCTACCTGAGGTCCTGCCGGGCCCACGGCGTCGTGCCCGTCTGCTGCTTTCTGCGCCAAGGGAGCGCCCCGGAGCTCAGCCTGCGGCACCGAGGCCTGGGGCCCCGGGTACCCCGGGAGGGACCCTCGGGCAGGCTTGGAGGGCGAGGACCTGGGAGGCAGCAGCCTGGGGTGGGGTCCCTTCCTGAGCCCACCCCCCCGCACTCCCCCAGCCCTGCTCGGGGTCCCAGGCACGTGCCAGCCCCCACACTGAGCGGCAGGTGGGATCGGGGCTACAACAGAGTTCAGTACGAGGCCTGCGGGGCCTGCAGGGCTCCCCTGATTTGTTGGGTCGAGCTCCTGGGGAGACCAAGAGGGAGAAGTCGGCATCCTTGGGCCTGTGGGAATGAACCGAGTGCGCTGAGCCCCGCAGGCAGAGCCCAGGGAGTGCCCTGCCGTGCCTGCGGCCCTGGGAAGCACCAGGCCCTCAGGTCCCTGTCTGTCACAGGGGGCCCGGGCTCTGGCGCGGGCACTGACCTCCAGTCCCTACATCAAGCGGCTGGACCTCCGGGACAACGGACTCTGTGGGGCCGGCCCAGAGGCCCTGGCGGGGGCTCTGAGCAGAAGCTGCAGCATCTGTGGTAGGTTCTGAGCCTGGGGTGGGGCTGGGCTGCCCCACGGGGGGGCCTTCTCACCCTGCTCCCAGCTGCTGCTGCTGCTCGGGGGCGGGGCTTCATCCCAGGGAGGGGGGGGTGGGGCCAGGCCCTCTGTGGGGCACCTGGAGTTGTGGGGCCTCCTCCACTGTCTTCAGCCGGCCAGCACCCCTGTGTGTGCTGGCCTCCCAGTGCCTGGTGCAGAGAGGCAGGGGGCAGACGGGCAGGGGCTGGGCAGGGTGAGAGGAGAGGGGCTGGATCCAGACGCCACCTGTGCCACGGAAGGGCAGGGAGACCTGGGCAAGAAGCCAGCCTTGCTGAGCCTCAGTTTTCAACACTCAGCCCTTGGAGACGTGGGGAATACACTCAGCAGAGCGTCTGCTCATGTAAGCCCTCCACGCGCGGCCACCTGGGCGTCACTGCCAGTCCCCGGAAACGTGGCAGTGGGGCTTCCGCAGGCGGGCCACACGGCTGCCAGGCATGAGTCACCCACCGAGGGGCTGGGTGTGTCTACATTACAGCCCCGAAGAGTAGGTGGCATCAGCCCCCAGACAAAGCTTGTGGACACGTGGCCTGGGGATGGGGCTCTGGGGAGCTGCCTGGGGCCGCATGGACCCAGCCGATGGGGGCAGACTCACCCCCCCACCGGGACAGTCTGGCTGCTAAGCCCCCCATGCCGGGACAGGCTGTGCAGCTGTGGGGGACGGAGCGGGCGGGTCCTGGCTCCGGAGCCCGTCCCTGAGGAGTGGTACTGCCCCCAGATGTGGACCTGTCGGAGAACCACCTGGGAGTGGAGGGCGCCCGGGCCATCTGTGCCGCCCTGAAGGTGAGCCTGGCTGTGCAGAGGGTGCAGCTGGCAGGGAACGGCCTGGAAGAGCAGGCAGCCCCGTGCCTGGCTGAGCTCCTGCTGGCCCACACGGGCCTGAGATCCCTGGACCTGAGCTACAACCAGCTGAATGACCGAGCAGGTACCATCTGGCCCCGGCCAAGGTCACACCACACTGGTGCGCCTGCCCGTCTTCCTGGGGCAGGGTGGGCGGAGGCAGGCAGGACCACACCGAGCATCCGTGCCGGCTCCCGTTCCTGCCCCCCCACTCCACCCCTGGATTCTCAGTCCGCCCCCCAGGTATTTCTCTGCCCAGCTCCGCCTGTGGGCCCTGATGGCCACTAGGGACCCAACCAAGGACTCAACAAAGCCCTTGCTTCACCGGGGGCTTCCCAGATGGTGCTGACGGTAAAGAGCCTGCTCACCGATGCAGGAGATGCAAGAGACTCGGGTTCAATCCTCGGGTCAGGGAGGCCCCTGAAGGAGGGCACGGCAGTTCACCGAGCATCCGTGCCGGCTCCCGTTCCTGCCCCCCCACTCCACCCCTGGATTCTCAGTCCGCCCCCCAGGTATTTCTCTGCCCAGCTCCGCCTGTGGGCCCTGATGGCCACTAGGGACCCAACCAAGGACTCAACAAAGCCCTTGCTTCACCGGGGGCTTCCCAGATGGTGCTGACGGTAAAGAGCCTGCTCACCGATGCAGGAGATGCAAGAGACTCGGGTTCAATCCTCGGGTCAGGGAGGCCCCTGAAGGAGGGCACGGCAGTCCACTCCAGTGTTCTTGCCTGGAGAGTCCCATGGACAGAGGAGCCTGGTGGGCTGCAGTCCATGGGGTCGCAGAGTCAAATCAGCAAGCACGCCCTCACTGGACACATGCTAACAGGATTACCCTCCATAATTATTGGTGCTACAAAAGAAAGGAGCAGGGCAGGATTCTGGAGAAGAATGGACTCCCCCCGCTATTTAGAGAGGTGGCCGCCAGGGAGGACTCTGTGAGGAGGTGACGTTTTAGCCACAGTGTGCAGGAGGGAGAAGTCAGTCACAGCGAGACCAGAGGGGGAGCATTCCAAGCAGAGGAACCACTTCCCAGAGAGACAGACAGAGGCCAGGCGGGCTGGGCTAGTGAGCCAGGAGAGAGGGGCCCAGCATGGGACAAGCGGCAGAGACGGGACGTGAGGATGCTGCTCCAAGCGCTATGGGAGACGGCAGTGGGACTCCCCTGTCTCAGCACCTTCTCCCGGGCCCCAGGGCGTCTGCACGGGCTGGCCGCCCTTCCAGGAGCATACACTTCTACCCGCCTGTCCTCAACCACCAGTCGATCCTGAGAGTCACCGGGGGGCCTTCCCTGAAGCTCCAGCGGCTAAGACTCTGCTTTCCCAATGCAGGGGCCCTGGGTTCGATCCTTGGTCAGTGAACTAGATCTCAGTGAAATAAGACCTAGTGGATCCCGCGGGACCCTGGGTTAGGAGTACAGAATCCATGGCCTGGGATCTGCTGGGCCTCCGAATCCTCTTGGGGAGCATGCTTGTGCACCTGCATCGTAACAGCTGCCCCCAGAGACTCGCCTGACCCAGAAAGTTCAGGAATCACTGCTCTGCCCGCTGAGCCTGAGTAAACGGCATGGGCCTCGCTGTGGGAGAATCCGTCCTAGAGTTCAACTGCAAGACAGACCGTCTGCCTTCTAAGAAAAGTGCTGTGGGAACAGGCAAATTAAAAGAGAAGCTATTTCAGGCTTTCAACAAAGGAAGTCTGAGTGTCCCTCTGGGTCAGCACCAGAAAGTCAGTGAGGTGGAGGGGCTTGGGACTCGAGGCCCTTTGAAGGCTGCCCGGGGGCCTGTGGGTGGGCCCGCCTCCCTGAGGGATCTCAGCCTCCCCACCTGACCCGAGGCCAGGGCAGCACCGACCTCGTGGCGTGGCTGCGGGGTCGTGAAGCACGCGCACCAGGACCACAGAAGGCTGGCTCAGGGCTGTAGGTCCTGCTCCCCCTCCCGCTGCTCAGCGGACAGTGGCTTCCTGCTGCCGCCTGCCTCTCCCAGCCCTGGACGTGTCTGAGACCCTGGGGCTGTCAGACCTGGTGCTGGACGCGGGCTGGGGGACCGGATCTCAGGAGGTGCCAGGAGTCCTCGAGGCCTTGCTGGGAGAGGGGCCAGGCAGGGCCGTCTAACGCTCAGAGCCCAGAAGGACAGACGCAGAGCAGACAAGGGGTCCGAGGTGGCCCGGCCTGGCCTGGCTGAGTAAGCAAGGCTTCCCGGGTGGGAATGAGGCGCTGTTCCCCAGGTAAAGAAGGGCGTCAGCAGTTGCACACGGGGGTTGGGGGGAGCAGGGGCAGCCAGAGCTGAGGACCAGGAGCAGGTCAGACCCACTGAGCCCGGACTCGGCAGAGAGGGTGGGCAGGGCTTCTGCCCATCTTACATGTGAAATAGCTCTCGGGTTTCTTACCCACCCAGTCTTGCTCTTTCCTTTCCTTTCCCCCCATCTTTTTACGATTTATTTACTTATTTACTTGGAGAAGGGCATGGCAACCCACTCCAGTATTCTTGCCTGGAGAATCCCGTGGGCAGAGGAGCCTGGTGGGCTGCAGTCCGTGGGGCTGCGGAGAGTCGGACACTGAGCGACTTCACTTTACTACCTGTTTATTTGGCTGCACTAGCTCACAGCTGTGGCACGCAGGCTCTGCAGCTGCAGCATGGGGGATCTAGCTCCGTGACCAGGGACCCGACCTGGGCCCCCCGCCTTGGGAGCTCGGGAGTCTTAGCCACTGCAGCGCCAGGGAAGTCCCCTCCTTCTCTACACCACCGCCTCCTCTCTACCGCAGCCGCGCTGGCCTTGTCACCTCCTGCGCAGAAGGTGGCACCAGGCACCCAGCGGGTCCCCTGACCTCTGGTTCCCGCCCCCACCCACCATAACCTGTCTCTCCTTAAAGCGTCTCTCTGGTGCCCGTCATTCCTACGTCCCCTCACAGCCTCGCCCGGGGGGCTCAGCACCGGGCCTGAGTGTGTTTCCACGAGCCCTGGGCTCCCTGTCCCCCCTTCTCCCTGCCACATTTGGTCTCCACGGGTGCATGGGGTCTCCCTTCATCTTCAAGACTCTCTCTGCTTTCCTGACCCCCGCTCCAAGGCAGGGTTAGCCCCTACTCTGTCCCCAAGCCTCCCTGTTTGTGGTTGGATAGCTCACATCCCAGAAGTGTGTGTTTATAGCTTCTCTATTAAATCTGAATGCCTTGAGGGCAGGGCAGGCCCACGTGGGGTTGGATGCCCTGACGCTCGTGCACAGCAGAGGCCCTGGCCCACAGCGGGTATCACTATCAGTTCTTGAAGGAGTGTGATCAGAGTGAATAAGAAAGTCTGCCGTGGTGTTTCTGAAGGGGAGACGCTTGGACCAGCCCTGGCAGAAAACACAGGACTCATGGAGCTCAACGTGAGCTGGAATCACCTGCGAGGCCTCGGAGCCGCAGCCTTCGCCAGAGGACTGGAGGTGTGAGGCCCTGCCAGGCAAGCCCCTCTGACCTCCTCCGGGGGCGGGTCTCCCCGCACCAGCCCCCCATCTCTGCAGCTCTTCAGAAACGAGCCTTAGGGATGTCCCTGGCAGCCCAGTGGCTAAGACTATGTGCGTTCAGTTCAGGGGGCACAGATTCAATTCCTGGTTGGGGAACTAAGATCCCACAAGCCTCATGGTACAGTCAAAAAAAGGAAAAAAAAAAAAAAAAGAAAGGAAGGAGGCTTGGCTCTTTCCAGCAGCACTCAGAGATGCTTCTCCAGGTGACTTCAGCTTCCCTGGCTCTGTTTAAGGACGACAGTTTGGCTTCCTTGCACTGACTCTCGGGGTGCTGAGGGAGGGGTCCACAGCTGGAGACACACGCCTCCAGAGACGCCATGGACGCTCGGGTAGGGGGGCACCGTGTGGTCCAGTGACACACACTCACTGCTGGGCAGATGCTTGCCTGAGATGATGGCCCTGGGCCCCGGGCCCCCTGCACACCCTCTCACATGCTCTGCCTGCTCCCTGGTCCCAACACCTGGGAAATGGGGGGCACAGGGCCCCGTGATGCCCCTGGGGGCAGCTGCTTCTGCGAGATCCTCCTTGGGGAATGGCAGCGTGGCCTTGCCCTCCATGACATGCAGTGTCAAGGCTGTCCGGGGTCCCGCCCCACAAGCTGGGCACCCACGGGCTCCCCACTTCTCCCCATCACAGTCCTTCAGGCACACTTCATCCAACAGTCCTTCACTAGCGTCCTTCTTGAGTCCTGGGATGCTCATGCCTTGGGGTCCCTGCCCGAGAGGGGTCCCCGTCACCGTGTCTCTGGCCCTGTGGCCCCAGGGCAGACCGCTCACTCTGAGGCTCACTCACATCCATGCCCACCCTCTCCCGGCCACCACTGCCCAAGCCCAGGGCTCTCCCTTGCAGCCTCTGTGGTCTTCTGCTTCCGGTCCACACTCTGCTCCTCAGCTCTCCCGGACTCGGAGGCTGGGGCCTGGCTCCCTCCACCAGCACGTGTGGTCCTATGAAGTTGCTCCTTTGTATCCCAGGCAAACATCTTCCTGAGGGTCCTGGACATCTCGTACAATGGCTGTGGGGATTCTGGAGCCTCCGCGGTGGGGGAGGCGCTCAAGGCCAACAACGTGCTGGAGGAGCTCTACATGAGGTGAGAGCAGGAGGCCCATCCCCACCTCCAGGCCCCCGGCCACCCAGGGACTGGGGCCCCTGCTGCTGCTGTCACCCTCAGGGCTGGGACCTGTCACAGTCCAGGGCACACTGCTCTGTCCCTCTCGCTCAAGCTCATCCTTGCTACGTGGAAGTGCCAGTCGCTCAGTGGTGTCCCACTGTGACCCCATGGACTGTAGCCTGCCAGGCTCCTCTGTCCACGGGATTCTCCAGGCCAGAATACTGGAGTGGCTTGCCATGCCCTCCTCCAAGGGATCTTCCCAACTCAGGGACTGAACCTGGGTCTCCTGCATTGCAGGCAGATTCTTCACCCTCTGAGCCATTAGGGAAGCCCACCCTTTGTAGCTGGGGACTCGTAATTCCTACCACGTGGCTGGGGGGTGGGAGGTGCAAACATGGAAACCTCTCCAGCAGAGCCGCTGCGGGCGGGGGCGGTCCACGTGCGTGCTCCTCCCTTTCTGGAAGGTTTTGTGCCCTGTCCAGCATGTGGCTCCTCCAAGCCCAGGCAGGGTCCCAGGCCTCCTGGGAAAACCAGAGGGAAGGGAGGAGGTGGAGGTCAGACAGGTCATGGGCTGTCTGCCATCGGCACAGGCATCTGCTCCATCCTACCCATTTTCCCCTCCCGGTGGGGGAAAGCTGGGGTCTGAGAAGATAGAGGGAAGTGGGGCTAGCCTGGAGGCAAAGTAGCCAAGAGCAGTGAGGGGCCTGGGGCAGAAGGCGGGAGGGGGCTGGTGGCTGTCGGGCGGACAGAGCCAGGGTGCAGGGCGCGAGCCGGGTGTAGACTTGCCGAGCGCTGAGGGCCGGGAGCAGCAGCTGGTCTCCACTGAGGGTGGAGGTGGAGGGGAACAGCCTTCTAGGCATGTCTGCTGGACCCTGAACACCGGAGACTCCACTGAAGCGTCTAAACGCTGACCTGCCCAGGGCCCCAGGGGAGTGCTTGCAGGCTGGACCTGGGGGTTGCCCCAGCTGCTCCAGCCATGGCCCTGGGGCAGTGTGGCTCTGCATAGCTGCCTGCAAGGCAGCGCAAGGCACACACCTTTCTGTTGCAGCAACAACCGCATCTCTGTGGCGGGAGCCCTGAGCCTGGGCCTGCGAGTCAGCCAGGCACTGAGGGTTCTTGCTGTGAGCGCCAGCCTGATGGGGGAGGCCCCGGCCCAGACCCGCCTGTGCCTGTCCACACAGCCCCTCCCCGCCACGGCTCACCCTGGTGCCTGCGGGCACATGGGGGAGGGGGTGCCCGGCTTCCTCCTGCAACCTCGTCATCCACTCCCCATCTCTGGCCTGGCCCACAAATTTCTTTGGACTCCCCCCAGGCCCACCAGGCTTCCCCTCACCTCCCTCTGGCCTTGCTGGAACCCAGGGGCCACGCAGGTGTTCTGTCTCCCGTGGGGAGGTGTAGCCAGCCACTGAGAGAAGAAGGCCGTGAAGGGAGGCCGGGGCAGGCCCTCCAGGACCTCTCTGCCACCTTCCTGTACCCCGAGGACAGCACCAGCAGGTCTGGGGACCTCAGCCCTGCCTGGCCCCCAGGGAGCACAGGAGCCCCCAGCAGCACCCACTTCTCCAGCCCGAGGCTCACTCTTGCCCCCGAGCAGAACCCAGACCTCTCTCTAAGCTCTGAGTCTCCATTTCTAGCCACCTGCCGGACGGTCCCCTAGATGAGAACAGGCGCACAGGATTCTGGGAGTCAAAGCTGACCTCGCTGTCCCCCACAAGGGCTGCCTCCAGGTGGGGTGCTCCTTCCCATCCTGTCAGCTGGGGCCCAGTGCTGACCCCCACTAGTCCCACACCTTCCCTCCAGGGAGGGGGACAGGCTGCCCGCTGCTCCTCCTCCCTGTCTGCCATCAGGTCATCCTCCTAAACAGGAAACGGCCCGGCTTTAAATCTCTCTGGAAAACGCCAAGCTTAGTCATCTGCTCATTCGCACACATGGGCTCTGCGCTCCGCCAGCCCCACGCTCCTCCCCACCTCGAGGCCCTTCATTCTCAGCCCAGTTCAGTTCAGTCTCTCAGTCGTGTCCGACTCTTTGTGACCCCATGGACTGTAGCACACCAGGCCTCCCTGTCCATCACCAACTCCCAGAGCTCGCTCAAACTCACGTCCATCGAGTCAGTGATATACCATCCAGCCATCTCATCCTGTGTCGTCCCCTTCTCCTCCTGCCTTCAATCTTTCCCAGCATTGGGCTCTTTTCCAATGAGTCAGTTCTTTGCAACAGGTGGCCAAAGTATTGGGGTTTCAGCTTCAGCATCAATCCTTCCAATGAACACCTGAGACTGATCTCCTTTAGGATGGACTGGTTGGATCTCCTGGCAGTCCAAGGGAGTCTCAAGAGTCTTCTCCAACACCACAGTTCAAAAGCATCAATTCTTTGGTACTCAGCTTTCTTTATAGTCCAACTCTCACATCCATACATGACCACTGAAAAAACCATAGCTTTGACTAGACGGACCTTTGCTGGAAAAGTAATGTCTCTGCTTTTTAATATGCTGTCTAGGCTGGTCATAGCTTTTCTTCCAAGGAGCAAGTGCCTTTTAATTTCATGACTACAGTCACCATCTGCTGTGATTTTTAGAGCCCAAGAAAAGAAAGTCTGTCACTGTTTCCATTGTTCCCCCATCTATTTGCCATGAAGTGATGGGACCGGATGCCACAATCTTCATTTTTGAATGTTGAGTTTTAAGCCACCTTTTCCACTTTCCTCTTTCACTTTCAAGGGGATCTTCCGTTCCTCTTCACTTTCTGCCATAAGAGTGGTGTCATCTGCATATCTGAGGTTATTGATATTTCTCCTGGCAGTCTTGATTCCAGCTTATGCTTCATCCAGTTCAGCATTTCTCATGATATACACTGCATAGAAGTTAAATAAGCAGGGTGACAATATACAGCCTTGAGGTACTTCTTTCCCAATTTGGAACCAGTCTGTTGTCAAACAAGGAGGGAACACAGCCCCGCCCATCAACAGAAAATTTGGTTGAAGATTTACTGAGCATGGCCCCACCCATCAGAACAAAAGAGTTTCCCCCACAGTCAGTCTCTCCCATCAGGAAGTTTCCATAAGCCTCTTATCCTCTCCATGAGAGGGCAGACAGACTGAAAACCACAATCACAGAAAACTAATCAAACTGATCACATGGACCACATCCTTGCCTAACTCAGTGAAACTATGAGCTATGCCATGCAGGGCCACCCAAGATGGATGGGTCATGGTAGAGAGTTCTGACAAGACATGGTCCACTGGAGAAGGGAATGGCAAACCACTTCAGTCTTCTTGCCTTGAGAACCCCATGAACAGCATGAAAAGACTCAGCCCAAGCTGCTTGCAGTTTCCCAGCCATGAGGTGCAACCTCTCAACCCTGCTTTGGTCTGTGGCTCGTGTCGAAATGCCCAACGCAAGCCACCTAGCCTGGAAAGCTCAGCCTGGTGTTTCGTCCCATCCACCCCGACTTCCCATGCAGCGTTGGCGCAGGGGTCTCTGAGCACTCTGCACACTGCCTTGCTCTGTTTGCTCTCCTCTCCTCCCTGCGACAGTGAGCTCTTTAAGGGTAGGGCGTGCCTCATGTGTCTGACTCCTGACACAGACTGGGCGCAGGGTGGGTGTGCAGCCAGTGTCCGCTCCCTTCCACCATTCCTGGCTACAGCATCACCAAAGGCTTCATGTCGCAGGGAGGAGCCTTTTGAGCTGAGAGAGTGGGGCTGCCCGGAGCCACATCCACAGAGATGGGGGCCCCTCTGCTGCTCTGGGCTCGGCGTCCCTCACTGAGGGGCTTGTGTGCTTCTCAGGTGTCCAGGAATCCCATGCAAAGTGAAGGCTGCTCCAGTGTGCTCAGGTCTGTCCAGGCTAATCCACAGTCTGCACTGGAGCTTCTGGACTTTTCTGTGAGTTTCTCATAAACCTTCTCTGACCCTCCCAACAGCCCTGGGAGATATGACTTTCTCCATTTCAGAAAGAAAGAAGCAGGGATTGGAGAGTGCCTGGCTCAGGTATACAGTGTGGCCACATCCGAGCTCCAACAGGGCCACTGCGACTCCGCTCCCGGCCCTGTGCAGGGTGTCATGGCGGCCTCACCTCAGACCCCTGCCTAGGTTCCTCATTGGCAGAGAGAACAGGTGGCTCAGAGGCCCGTGCTCGCTGATGTTTGGATTTGCAGGTTCCGCTCTTGCAAGGCAGCCCCCCTCCTAGCCGGCAGTGCTGCGAGTGGCTCTTAGTGCTGGAGATTCACTTGGGGGGCTGTGCGACAGATGATAACCCTGTTTCACTCCATTGCGCCTTTAAAAAATTCTTTATCGGCAGTGTGGAGCCTCAGCCACTGGACGACCAGGGAAGTTCCAGGTTTTCCCTTTAATGTAGGAAAAATGTCACTTTTCTAAGGTGGTTAAACACAAATGGAGAATCCCCAAATGCCAATCAGGAAGAGTCTAGTTACAAATCACTGCTCATTCTCCCTCTGATTTATTTCAACCCAGGCTTGAGTCAAAGCCTGTTCAGAGATGTGTTTACAGTTTCAATCGTTCAAACTTGGGACAAGCTGATGCCCTATGAGGCCTTTTGAGACCTCGTGTGTGAAATGGTCAAGTTCTCAGGAAGCGATAACACCCTGCCTGGTGATGGGTTTCTCCTCAGGATATCCAGGTGAACAGAGAGTTCGATGACCTCGCCCGTTCAGTGAAGGTCATTCTTCCAGGGCTTTGCATAAAGACGGCTGCCCGCAGAATGGAGTACAAGAAAGAGCTGCTGGCCGTCTTCATGCCATCTGAGTGACTATGTGTTGCGTGACTTTCTTCTCTCTCCCATGGGCCACTTCAACTTCAAGGTGCCTTTCAACACCTGAGTGCACTGAGGCCCCATGTCAACCAAGCGGACGTCCTACAGAGCTGGCCTCCGTAGTGACTGAGGCTTCAGAGTTAACCAGGGTCTTCCATTGTTCTCATTCAGGTCCCAAATTTGTACTCCTAGGGAAATGAAAACATGTCCACACAAAACCGTGCACATACACACTCATGGCAGCATTACCCACGATGGCCCCAAAATGCAAATACCCACCAGCTGGCGAGTGGGTAAGTGGACTGCAGTGTACTTATACAATGGAATACTACTTGGCAATAAAAGAGGACGGAATTCGGCATGATGGAAATGTTCTAAAGTTGATTACGGTAACGACTGCACAAGTTCAGCAACATACTAGAAGTATTTGAATTGTGTACTTTAAATCGATGAATTGTACGGTATGCGAGCTGTGTCTTAGACAGTTGCTTAAGAAAAAGAGGAATGCAGTAATGGCACATGCGACATGGACGAACCTCAGCGCCAAGCGGAAGCAGCTGGCCATAAAAGACCACCTACTGCGCCACTTGACCGCGTGACTCGCCCGGTATGTACATTACATCTCAGAAAGACAGTTGCTGCTGCTGCTGAGTCGCCTCAGTCGTGTCCGACTCTGTGCGACCCCACAGACGGCAGCCCACCAGGCTCCCCCGTGCCTGGGATTCTCCAGGGAAGAGCACTGGAGCGGGGTGCCACCGCTTCCCTGTAGGGCCTGCAAATAACCAAGCCAGTCACTGCACGAAGGCCTGGTGTCCTCCCCAGTTAACAAGGAGGCCCCGGGCGGTGAACGCGGGTGAGGCGGGGTGGACCAGAGCAGGCCCGCAGCAGCGCGCGGGAGGGGCGTGGGTGCACGAGCTTGAGGAGACCCAATAAGGAGACCCGCGCGCTCCGCCTCCCGCGCGCAGCCTTCCCGCCAAACCCATGCCCAATCAGAACGCACCACAAACAGGGAGTCCCAAGTGAGCCAATCAGAAGCGGGATTCTAGATTCCGCCCCGCCCCACGGCGCTGTGCACCAATGGGCATCGGCGGCGGCGGCGTGGGGGGCTCATCCAAGGAGCGCGAGGCTTGGCGTCGCAGTTGAGCGGCGGTGGCGGCGAGAGCGGTTGGGGTCTGTGTAGCGCCGGCGGCGGCTGAGCTCAGCATGGTACGGATGGACCGAGCGGGAGGGCTGGCGGGCGGGCGAGGAGGCCTTGGGGCCGTGCTCCTGGTAGGGGCGCTCAGACCGAGGACGCCCCGTGTGGGCTCCTGGTGTGAATCACGCGGCGACCCGAACAGAGGCTGAGAAAGAGAAACTGCGCAGGCAGAGCCGTAGTTCCCAGAGTATCGACGTCGAGGGCCTCGGCTGCCCCGCGCCTTAGCATGTGGCCCCAGGGCTCAGAGGAGGCAGGCAGTCCCAGGTCCAGCCCCCGGGGTGCGGACAGTGGGCAGTGCCGGGCTCGGAAGTTGGGGGGGGGCGTGCTCGGGAAGGAGGTCATCTACCGAGAACCGAGAACCGGGAGCTTTGGTAGAGGAAATGGAGCCAGGGACAGGAATGTCATTAACCAAACTTCAGTGATCCAGGCGAGGACGGCGGTGCGCTTGCCTTTCTGCGGTCAGTGAAGAATGATTTCCCCAAGCGATTCACTTCATTGTTAGTCAGTCAGGTGGACATGGCCTCTACTGACCACGGAGCTCCCCAGCCGCACTTTGTAAATGAAGACATTGGGTCACAAGGCTGACCCCGAACACACGGGCTGAGCAGGCAAGAGTGACAGGCACGCTGTGAAATACAGCCGTTCGGGATTCAAAGCGGACACCGTGCGTGTGAAAACCATGTGGCTGGGTGGATGGCAAAAGCCTTCAGGGCGCTGATAGTCTCCCCTGGAGGAGTGAGCGCTCTGGCACTGGAGGAGGTCTCTCCAGCGCCCATTGCTTCTCTCCGGAATGGGGTGCAGGGGCTGCTGACTCACGCTTGTCTCTGATACATGGTGCTTGTGTGACAGAACAGGACGAAGCTCCTAGGACTGTAAGTTAGAGTCTGTGGTGGGGGCACGCCTCAGGTCTCACCTGACCTTCTCTATGTATTTGTCCAGATGATGTCTCTAAAATCAGCCAGGTGCTGTGAGTGCAGTCTGCTAGAGGACAGTGCCTACAAAGATGGGGGCAGGGTTTACGGAAACCAGCAAAGGACGGCACAGTGTCCCAGCACGTGCCATTCTGGGAGCCGTTAATCCCAGGCTGTAGGGAGTGAGCTGCGGCAGTGCTTACAAGGAGCCGAGTGGCAGGTTCCTGATGACCACTGATTGCCCACTTGATAAAGGAACCCAAGACAGCCTGGTGGGGAGGGAGCCAGGAGCAAACACCCTGGTCACACCTTCCTCCAGCCTCCATCTCTTGCTGCTGATTGACACGGGCTAATGCAACCAGAAGCTAGGGGGCACAGGTCAGCCTGGAACAGAGCGGGACAGATAAAAGAGGGCAGACCTAGAGAGGCAGGTGGAACTGTGACTTAGGTCCTGTCCACTGTTACTTTCCCAGCTCCATTACACCTTATCCTTTGGTCAGGACGCGATCAAAATTGCTGTATTCTTCAGAGAAGTACTGGGACTAGCCATAACATGGAGTCTGTTATTGACTTTGTATGGCTTGCAGGTTTTTAAGTAACTGAATTTACCTATGGTAGCAAACACGTAGGCTTTGGGGCTGATTCTGGTGCTATCAGCTCAGGTGATTTGGAGCAAGCCAGTTTTCAAGCTGGAGCAAGCCCAGAGCCCGGGAGACCCAGGGTTAACAGGGTCACATAAGGCTTCTTGAAAAGAAGGCTTGAGAAAGCCTGAGACTGAGGCACATACAAACACTGAGGTGCGTCTGCCTGCCGCCGGGCCTCACTCTGCTCTGCTTCCAGCGCGAGTGCATCTCCATCCACGTGGGGCAGGCGGGCGTCCAGATCGGCAACGCCTGCTGGGAGCTGTACTGCCTGGAGCATGGCATACAGCCCGACGGCCAGATGCCCAGCGACAAGACCATCGGCGGCGGGGATGACTCCTTCAACACGTTCTTCAGCGAGACCGGGGCCGGCAAGCACGTGCCCAGGGCCGTGTTCGTGGACCTAGAGCCCACTGTGGTCGGTAGGTGCCCTCCCACTTGGCAAGGGAAGCCCAGAACCTTCACCGGGTGCCTCCAGTCAGAAGCCCGAGGTCGTTTCCGAGGGGAGCGGCCACCCAGGAGACACCAAGCAGTCAGCCCAGAGCCCGGGAGACCCAGGCCCCAGGGGGCGCCCGGGGCAGCCAGGCTGGCATCCGTCCCAGTGGCGCCCGGGGTGGCGCGGCGGGTGGGGGCGGGAGGCGCGCACAGAGCCGCCTGGGTGCTCCTGTCCTTTGGGAACCGGCCACGCGGGGGCTTGTTCCGGGCTGACGGACCCTCCCGGAGCCGAAAAGGGCAGGTGGGCCACTGTGTATGTCTCGGAGACTCTCCCGGGAGACCTGACCCCCGGCCTGGGAGGAGCGGCACAGGCCTGCAGGCAGGCAGGTCCCGGAGCCGGCCACGGGGGTGAGACGGGCATCCTCCGAGCCCGGCCGCTGTCCCCCCGCAGATGAGGTACGCACGGGGACCTACAGGCAGCTCTTCCACCCGGAGCAGCTGATCACCGGGAAGGAAGACGCGGCCAACAACTACGCCCGTGGCCACTACACCATCGGCAAGGAGATCGTCGATCTGGTCCTGGACCGCATCCGCAAACTGGTGAGGGGGGCCCGGGGGGCTCCCGGCCGGGAGGGGGGGCCCAGGCTCTCGGCGGCGCAGGCGGCCCGGCTCACGCCTCTCCCTCCCGCAGGCGGACCTGTGCACGGGGCTGCAGGGCTTCCTCATCTTCCACAGCTTCGGGGGCGGCACCGGCTCGGGCTTCGCGTCGCTGCTCATGGAGCGGCTCTCGGTGGACTACGGCAAGAAGTCCAAGCTGGAGTTCGCCATCTACCCGGCGCCCCAGGTCTCCACGGCCGTGGTGGAGCCCTACAACTCCATCCTGACCACGCACACGACCCTGGAGCACTCGGACTGCGCCTTCATGGTGGACAACGAGGCCATCTACGACATCTGCCGGCGCAACCTGGATATCGAGCGGCCCACGTACACCAACCTCAACCGGCTCATCGGCCAGATCGTGTCCTCCATCACGGCCTCCCTGCGCTTCGACGGCGCCCTCAACGTGGACCTGACCGAGTTCCAGACCAACCTGGTGCCCTACCCCCGCATCCACTTCCCCCTGGCCACGTACGCCCCGGTCATCTCGGCCGAGAAGGCCTACCACGAGCAGCTGTCCGTGGCCGAGATCACCAACGCCTGCTTCGAGCCGGCCAACCAGATGGTCAAGTGTGACCCCCGGCACGGCAAGTACATGGCCTGCTGCATGCTGTACCGGGGGGACGTGGTCCCCAAAGACGTCAACGCGGCCATCGCCACCATCAAGACCAAGCGCACCATCCAGTTTGTGGACTGGTGCCCAACTGGGTTCAAGGTAGGCTGGGCAGGAGCGTGTGCAGCTTTGCGCTCAGGGTGGGGTGGGGCAGGGCAGGGCGGGGTGCTGACCCGCCACAGAGGGTCCCCTGTTCCACAGCAGCTGCCACCCAAGCCATTCTCGGCTGGGCAGCGCTGTGTGGGGTGCCTAGTTCTGTGCCCAGGCTTCCCCTCCTGGCCAAGTCTTGTGAGCCAGAGGAGAGGCCCGCCTGTGGGGACGTACAGGAGGTCACACTGCTGTACCCCCCGCCCCGAGGACAGTTGACCCCTGATGATGTTGACTCCTCACTTGTCAGTCTGGGTGTGACTTCATGTGTTAACGACCGTTTGTCAGGGGTGCACCATTTTCCTGGAATCTCTTTCCATGTTTGTGTTAGGTTTTCTCATTATAGAAGTGTGTATGTGGCAAGATATTTTAGTCATGCAGAAGGCTGAAAAGCTTGTCTTTTTCTAAAAGTGAAAATGTGGGATATTAAACTGGCAGATACTGCCAAGAAATACAGTACCCGTTCCTGCAGGGCGTCATCTACAGTGGGTCCATGGCCCCCCTTTTTAAAAGCAAGCCACCATTTCCGAGCCCTTACCCCCAAGCTGAGCATGTTCTCCTCCTCCGGCAGGTGGGCATCAACTACCAGCCGCCCACGGTGGTCCCGGGGGGAGACCTGGCCAAGGTGCAGCGGGCCGTGTGCATGCTGAGCAACACCACGGCCATCGCCGAGGCCTGGGCCCGCCTGGACCACAAGTTCGACCTCATGTACGCCAAGCGCGCCTTCGTGCACTGGTACGTGGGGGAGGGCATGGAGGAAGGGGAGTTCTCGGAGGCCCGGGAAGACCTGGCGGCGCTGGAGAAGGATTACGAGGAGGTGGGCGTGGACTCGGTGGAGGCGGAGGCCGAGGAAGGGGAGGAGTACTGAAGGGGCGGCCGCAGCCGGTTCCCCGAGGCCCGTCACAGATGTTTCCCTATTAAAGTTTCTCAGTTAAACCTGTTTCTGGGACAAGCTCATCTGTCTGCAGGAGTGTGGAGGACCCCCCCACTGGTTTTCCCGTTGAATTTGCCATTTCCCAGGCTTCTCTGTTGGGACAGGCAGCCTAAGGCATCAGGGCCCGGAGGTGGAGTGCGGAACCCTCGGGTCTGCGGAGGGGCCACAGCCTGGACCTGTGGGTGATGTGGCCGCTCAGGACCCCGGGAGGCAGGGTCTCATCTGCTTCTCTGGCGTGCGTGACCCGCGGGGGGTTAACAGCCGCAGGTCACCGGCCTGTGCTCAAAGCACCGCTGCGCCTGTGTGCTGGGGAGGCCTCGGTGAACGTGCAAGAGGCCCGGCAAAGGCGCACGGCTCCTGCTGGCTCAGAGGCCCAGAGCGAAGGGGAAGGCTCCAGCGGAGCTTGGCAGACAGAGCACAGCTGGAGCGGGTCCTTGGCGTCTCAGAGGTTTATTAGCCGCAGGAGCGGCAGGCGCCCGCCGGGGGGCGCTCAGCTGCCGCTCCTCGGGGGGCTCCTCCCCGGCCCGCCCCCCTTGGGGAGCCTGGTGGCGCTGGGCTGGCGGGGCATCCTCTGGCTGGGTCCGTCCCGGCCGCCGCGTTCTGCCAGCGCGGGGCCTCCGCCCAGGGCTCCGCCGCCTTTGTTTCTCCCTGAGGGACGCAGAGCACAGGCGTCAGCAGCCAGGCAGAGCCCGGGGGGGCAGCGCAGGAAGCTCGGCGGCTGACGCAGGGGGCATGTCAGGCCGGCTTCTGGACCCGGTCCTGGACGTGTTTCCGCGTGGTGGGCTCCCTCTCCCCTCTGTTCCACAGACTGCCAGGACCACCAGTCTCGAGACTGGGGGACGGCCGCCAAGGGGCAGCCACGCTCAGCTGCAGAGCACGGCTCATACCACTCCCCTCGGCCATCGGCCAGCAAGGTCTGCAGCCGTCTCTGGGCTGAGCTGGTTCCAGCAGTGGCATCAGCGAGCCGGGGGGCCCCTGCCCGCCCTGCTGACGTGTCTCAGCCCGGGTTCTCCCCTGGCCACGGCTGGCACAGGGGCCTACCCCCTGCGGGGCTCCGGGTTCCACGCTGGTTCCTAGCCCCGAAGCCTGCAGTGGGGAGCGGGGGCCTGCGCTGTGGATGGCACCAGCTCTCATCCTGCCACCGGCATGCCTGCAGAGACAGGGCCGCCTGCCTGGAGTCTCTGGCAAGTTCTCCATCAAACGGTAGGAGGTCTGAGCCCCTAGCACAGGGTTGGGGGGGTGTTTGCAGTGGCCCCAGCTTGGAAGCCTGACAGCTGGTCTCCCCGTGTGAACTCGGTTTGAATAAGGTGCAGCCACGGTCACCCAGCACTGAGTGGGAGCAGACTGGAGTGTGTGATGGGGTGATGTGGGGCAGCTCTGCCCAGGGGCCACCAAAATGAGCCAAGAGGGCTGTATCCGCTCTTCTGCACGGTATGGACGCCAGCCTTCTGTTCCGTGAGTGCACGGCCCCCACCCGCAGGGCCACCCAGTTGGAGAGGCCTTGCTCTCCCACCCAGGCTGGGCCAGGCCGAGTCGGGTCTTCGAGCCTGCAGCTTCACGCTGGAGCCTGCGCGTCGCTAAAGCGCAGCACGGGTAGCTCCCAAGCGTCACGCGCGCTTCCTGACCCCCGCTGAGGAGGGCCGGGGCCCCAGACACTCAAGGATGAGAAGACAGTACAGTCACGGTCACCTTTAAATCTAGTGAGGCTGATAAACCCGGAAATAAGAAACCGATGCCCCCCTTAGGTCACCGGAGCTGTCAGGAAAACCACCTCAGGACGGAAGCAGGCCCTTCACCCAGCCCAGGGTGGTTCTACAGGAGCCGCACAGCCCGCTGGACCCAGCAAGGCACGTTTGGGAGCTCAGAGCTCATCACGCCTGCCCACCTTCCTCTGATGTGGTCGTGAGGTCAGACGGAACGGGCTTAAATGAGGAATGAGGCTGAGCCGAGGGTAAAGCCCAGTTCCTGTGGGGCCCTCTTCAGGGTCGAGACAGACGGCAGTTACTGTCGTCGCTCAGTCACTGGGTCGTGACCCACGGGCACTGCCAGGCCTGCCTGTCCTTCACCATCTTGGGGTCTGCTCAAGCTCATGTCCGTGGAGCTGCCAGCTTACTCCCCTAATGAAGCAAACCCCCGGACAGCAGCCCATTGCCAGTCTTGACTTGGGGGCCCCTGAAGCTGGGGAGCCCCTAACCCCCGCTGTGGGCTCTGCCACAGCGCTGAGCGGGGACTAGAACCAGAAAAGCCCAGAGCTTTCTCCTGGGTGGTGAGAGCGCCCCTTGTGGAGTCGGCCAGTTGCCGAGGCCAGGCTGTGGGGTGGGGTGGGCCAGGCTGGGGGGGAGGCCAGGCTGTGGGATGAGGTGGGGGGACCACCACGGCCCCATCTCCTGCTGCGCAGGCTGGCGGGCTCTGGTGGCCGGGACCAGCAGGCGGTTGGGGCATGGGGAGCACCCAGCAGGGGCTTGACCGGTCCTGCAGACCAGCCACTAAACGGCCGACACGCACCGTGGGCTGCACACGTGCCCCTCAACTCTTGGCCCACACCTGTGGGGGATGGTCCCCGCGCAGATGTGCCCGGGCCCGCCGGGCACGGCCGGGTGCAGCTGGAAAGGAGCTGCTCTTGGCACTGAGCGAAGGCCTGAGTGGCCACATCCCCAGCTCAGGAACCAGGCAAGGGAGGCTCCGGGGCTGCTGCTCCACGGCCATTCCGGGGGCTGACAGCACCGCACACACCCTTGCAGCCAGAGCTGCTCCTTCTGGAGGCCGTGGCGGTTTCCACGGAAACAGTACCAACCCCCAGAAATAAACCAATAAACGCAACCTGCAAAAGGAGAGAACAGGCAGCAAGAGAACCGGAGGGAACCAGGGGGCCCCGGAGAGAGAGGCGAGCGCGCGGCAGCTGGGCCGTGGAGCAGAACCGGAGAGGCCGCAGGCTGCGGGGCGCAGGAAAAGGAGGGCCTCGCAGCGGGGCTACAGCTCCAGGCAGAGAGAAAGGAGGCCTCTGGAGGTCAGAGAGAGACAGAGAGAGCAGACAGGGAGCATCAGTGGGGAGGCCTGCAGCGCCCAGGAGGGGGCCTCTCAGGACAGGTACGTGGGTGCCCAGGGCCCTGGAGCTCCCAACTAGGGGCCCAGCTGCCCTCTGCCCCTTCTCAGGATGTTTGTGGCCAAGGAGCCGGCCCGGAGACTCAGCTGCATCTCAAGTGTGTCTGGAATATGGAGAAGGGACACGCCAAGTGGATTAGAGCTCCACTGTGACACCCTGGTCACCAGCCCCGGCTCGTCCCAGCCATGACCTCCAGGCTGAGCAGCGCCCCAGGCTCTCTGCACCCTGCCAGCCAGGAGCTGCCCACTGCGGGAAGCTCCACTGTCCAGACTGAGCAGGACCTGGGCCGGGCTGGGGGCCTACAAGCAGCACAGGAAAGCCTCTGCCGGCCTGCTCCCTTTACAGCCCCAGGGAGGAAGGAACCAGAGCCGCCTGTTCCCAGCTTCGTGGGAAAAAGACCTGAGTGCAGAGCTGGGGAGAAACGGATCGAAGAGTCCCCATGAAGTCTACCCGGCTTTGGGTCTCCCACCCTGCACCCTCCCCATGTGGACGGGCATGCTCCAGGGTGGTGGATAGCAAAGTCCGAGCTGGGGACTGAGCCCAAGGGGCCAGCCATCGGATGTGCCCACGGAGTTCTGGGACAAGAACAACAGGCCTGGCCATTCGGAACCAAACGCGCCCAGTGCCAGGAGCTGCCCACCCGCCGCCCCGGCTCGGCTCTGACCTCGGGTTTCAGGCACGCTGGGCGTGGGCAGGGGCGCGGCCGTGGGGTCCTGGGAGTCACTCGCCACCCTCTGCCCAGCGCACATGGACTTGAGCATCTGGAAGACGGCGAGGGGAGCCACGTTCAGCTTCAGCAGGTCCACCAGGATCCTGGCGAGAACACACGCGGCGGCAGTGAACCCTCCTCGCCCCGGCCGGCCGCCCTGGGGGAACCCCGGCTCCCCCGGGCGCTCACTTGAACACGTCGGGGTCCATGGCGCCGCCCGCAGCCTGCGCCAGCTCGAACAGCTCCATCTCCTCGGCGCTCAGCACCTTCTTCCGCCGCAGCGCCAGCTTCTGCAGGGCCGCCTCCAGCCCCGGGGACGCCCCCGGCCCGGGTCCCGGCCCCGCGCCCGCGGCTGCCATCTGAGGAACCGGGGAGGTGCGCGCCGCCCGGTCCCCGCCGCGCCCCCTACCGGCCCGCCGCGGGCCCTGCTCGCCGCAGCGGCCCCGCCGTCCGGTGCTGGGGCCCGAGCGGCGGCGGAAGTGCGGAGCACCCGCGCCTTAGCGACTGGGCTCCGCGCGCGCTCAGCAGGACGCCCACACGCAGAGCCCCGCGGTCGCCCAATAAATGCCCCCCAGGCCCCGCGCGCGGCTGTTCCGCGCCGGGCCCCCGATAGGGGGCGCGCCTCTAGGCCCTAGCCTTAACGCGAGGCCGCTTCTCTGGCGCACGCGCGGTCCTTACCGCCAGGACTCCGCTGCGCGCGCGCGTTCCGAGGCGGGCCTCCCATAAACCCGCGGGGCGGGGTGGGGGGAGGGGCAGAGCTGGGCTTTGCGCACGCGCTTTTCACCGCGTCCGCCTGGGGACGCGACGCGCGCAGCTTGATGACGACATTTCGGCGCCTAGTCGCCGAATGGCGGCCTCCGTCCCTGAAGTGGGAGACGCTGCGGGCTCCTCGGGTGAGTGGTGGGAGTCGCGCGCGGTCGGGACCAGCGTCCCGGCAGCCGCCCCGAACCGCCACAGAAGTCAGCTCCGTTCCCAGGCGAGCCCGGGGCATCGGGCCAGGGCGTCGAGCGCCGCGCCCTCCCGCCGCCTTCCCGCGCGCCTCACGGGCCTCGCCCAGGCGGGCGCCCAGTTAACGTTCCTGCGCGCGGTGGGGGACCGACAGCCTGGGGCTCCCCGGCGGGCGCTGTGGGGGGCGGGCGTGGGTCTCGGCCCGACGCCCTCCCCGCCCCGGGTGTGCTGGCCGTGCGGAGCCTCGGCTTCCGAGGGTCGCCGCGAGGTGGCGAGCCGCAGACGGGAGGGCGTCTTGCTCGCTGCGCGGCCGGAGGAAGGCCTCGAAGAGATGGGCGCCGCCGGGGCTGCGGCTCCAGGAGGGACCCCGAAGCCGGGTCGGAAGGCGCTCCTGACGGCAGCGGGTGTGGAGGTGGCGGGGTGACGCGGAGGCTGGGTGTCCGAGCAGGCGGCGCGGCGGCAGAATCGGGACGCTGCCCTTCCCCCGAAATCGCGCGGTTGGGCGCCTCGGGCTCACTCCGCCGCTGTCGCTGCCAGCTTTCTCCGAGGAAGGAGCAGGTCTCACCTCGCCGTCTCTGAAGCTCTGCCCGGCCCGCAGTGCAGGGCTTCTGCCGCTTCGATCTTTTCTGAGTAGTGCGCGCTGCTCTCTGGACCGCTTGGTTCAGGACTGAGCGTTTTAAGTCATCCTTAAAACTGAAGCCGGTATTTAGTTTAATTAGGAGTTGAGTAGACTCCGTGTTGCTGGACCGAAATTTGGCTACTCACAGCTCAATAGCGGATACCTCAAAGGCAAGTGCCAAGAGAAAAGAAAGGTGGTTTTAGTCAGAAAGTTAGAGAAGCCAGACTGGCGTTCCAGAGCCGACTCTGAAGGTTATGCTCCGCAGTGAGTTCCTAAAGGATAAGGGGAAGGGATTTCAGAGCCGTCGCGGCAGGACGCCGGTCTGCGTCACTTTCCGTCTCGTGCAGGCTGGCGGTGTCCTGGTCCTTTTTCAGCTGTTATCTTGCCTGCTAATCTGCAAGATTGCCAGGAGGGAACCTGGGGGCAGAGAGCTGGTCATTCTTTTTCATTCCTACTCTTTTTTAATCTAGGAAAAGAAGCATCAAGTTAGGCAGGGTTTTGTGGGCATTCAGTAGACCTTGAGTCAGGAGTTAGGTGGCATGCCACCAGGTTGCCTCATTTCTACAAGATCTGAGCAGGACAGAAATGGGCAGACAGGAAAGGGCGCAGGGCCTGCCTACAGATCCCCTGGCCAGCACTCCGTTTCTTCGGGACTAGGGGGCAAAAGCATGTTTTCCGAAACTGCTTCCTGTGGACCTAGGGCACTGTGCTCCTTGGGTGAAAGAAACAGGTGTGAGTCTGTGGCATCTTCTTACTGCAGTTTTAGCCTGTTTACATACACAAGCAGAGCAAGCTACAGTTATTCTGATGCCCACAGAGACGTAGGTCATCATGGACAGCAGCATCGGACCCGTTGTCGCGAGGCCGGGTCTCGGAACTGCCGGCTGTGGACCGAGCGCCTTGTGTCGTGGCCACAGTGGCGTCTGTGCGCAGCTGGCTCTTCCCTTCTGCTGGCAGTTGGAGCGTCTGTAAACAACTCAGGAGTGTGCATCAGACTTCCCTAACCGTCAGCTGCCTGTGCCAGGTGTTTTGTGACGCAGGGGGCGCCGGGCAGACTTCAGCTTTCCTACAGACAGGGCTGGGGGCCATGTGCTGGGGACGGGGATCAGCACCCTTGGTCTCGGGGAGGTGTTCGTAATGCCCAGTGGCAGAGGTGCCCACCCGGCCTCTCCATGCACGTGGTCTGCCCACCAGCCACCCCCTCAGCGTTGTTGCTCGGTCGTGGGCAGAGCTGTGCCAGGAGTGCCGTCGAGGGACACGAAGGCTCTGGTTCTGCCCGGTCTGCATGTTTCTGGGTTCTGCCCCGCGGGCACAGGGAGGGGAGTCTGGAGAGCTGCCCCTGAGTTTCTAGTGGTGTTCAGAGGCTCTGCTGGCGAAGCATGCTCGTCCCCTCCCTGCTCCCTTCTCTGAGGGCGCAGGCAGGATAGAGCAGATGCGCACACCTTTCTCTAGAGAGCAGTGAGGAGGCGGATGGGTCTCCATCCTGGCTGTGCCTCCATTTCCCTCAGCACTCACCTCCTCCTGCTGGTCGCCGTGAGGATGCGCCTTCTGTTCTTGCTTAGCAGGCTTTGTGGCTTAAAACTGCATCTGTTGGCACCTCATGGTTGTGTTTGAGGACACAGGGCCCAGCTGGCTCAGCGGAGGGCGTCTCAAGGCTGACCTCAAAGTGCTGGCCAGCTCTGCTCTCATCTGGAGGTGCAGGAAGAACCTGCTTCCAGGGTTACGCAGGCTGCCGGCGGGTCCGGCTCTTTGCAGGGTGGAACCAAGGTCCCCATTTCCTTGCTGCCTGGTAGCCAGGACTACTCTGAATCTCACGGTTCTCATGCTTGAGACTTTAACCTGTCTGTAAAATCCCTTTCAAAGAGCACTTGAACAACCGGAGACGGGACTCTGGCAGGGCTGGCCTTAGCATCCTGCCTGCCTGGCCCTGAGGAGTCAACGAGGAACAGATGCTGAGCCGGCAGAGCCAGGCCTGGCACGTGGCCGACGCCCTGCTCTACCACAGGCTCGCCCCGCGGCCTTGGCTCTGGAGCTGGCCACTGGACTGCACGTGCGTGGCCTCCGCAGAGTGCGGACCTTGCTTGATCTCTGTGAAGTGCTGCGATGACCTCGGCATTGAGGTCCCGTCTCTGTCCCCACAGTGGTCCCCTAGACGGCCGCTCCAGACCCTGCGAGGCAGGCTGCTATGGCGTTCCCCCACCTGCAGCAGCCCAGCTTCCTGCTGGTAAGTGCCCGCGGCTCGCTGAGGGCCCACAGGACAGGAGTTCATAGCAGAGGCACTGGAGAACTCAGCAGCGCCTGCTTTTGGGGGCGAGTCTGCCCTCTTCTGGGTGTGCTGGTTTACGCAGCCACTGAGCCCCAGTTTTCTCATTTACAAGAGGGGGTCATAGCCATGTCTGTTCCCCGGTTTCCCTGGCTGGCGCAGGCAAGGATGAGGCATGGACGCCTGCATTTTCACATCTCATAAATCCCTACATGGAGGCGAGGTGTTCTGCCCTCACTGCTGTTGGTGACATTCGGGAGGGCCCTGCTCTGCTGGGGTGCCAGGCCTCGGCCTTCCTGTGGATGTTGACCTGGGAGCAGGGTCTTCCTGGTGCCGCCCGAAAGCCAGCAGATCCAGCCCCAGCCTGCGCAGTGGGGTCTCGCCTCTGACCGAGATGCTTGGACCCCACCCTTGTGAGGAGATGGCTGGGGCCTTGCGTTCCCCAGGTGAAGCCTGGCCTTTCCCGCTGGCCTTCTGTTCTCTGGTCGGGATGAGGCGAGCCTTCCGTGTCCAACTCCTGCCTGTCACTAGGACTTCCGGTCTGGCTTCCAGCAGGGTGCTCACCGTCTTCTGGTTGACTCTGTCTCCTAGGCCAGCCTTAAAGCCGACTCCATAAACAAACCCTTTGCGCAGCGTTGCCAAGACTTGGTGAAAGTCATCGAGGACTTTCCAGCAAAGGTAAGGCTCCGCTGTCTGTTTTTTATGGGGACGTGTCGCACGTGCCCCCAGAGGAGGGTCTGCAAGGCCCCCTCGCGCCTCTGAGCGCTCCCTGCAGAGGCCTGACCCCAGGTGTAACTCACGTCTGTGACGTGTAAGCACGAGGGCACGCAGGTTGGGGTTTCTCAGCTGCGGGTCCACAGGCGCCTTTGGCCGTGTCTGGAGGCGTTTATGTTGTCGCATGGGCAGCGCTCCAGCGCGGGGTGGAAGGAGGCCTGGCGTGCCTGCCTGAGCCGCGTCCGGCACAGACGTCCGCCGTGCCAGGTAGAGCCAGGCACGCAGCAGCCACGTCACCATAGCTGCCCCGGGCTGGGGCACGGTCCCTGGGTGCGGGCCCGGCGGGGAGGCGGGCCGGGCCGCCTGGAGGGCCTGCTCTGAGTGTCCGCCGCTGCAGGAGCTGCACAGCATCTTCCCGTGGCTGGTCGAGAGCATCTTCGGCAGCCTGGACGGCGTCCTGCCCGGGTGGAGCCTGCGCTGCTTGCAGGGCCGCGCGAGCCCCGTGGAGCACAGCGTGGCCCTGCAGTTCCTGGACCCTGGGTAGGTCGCCCGCCCTCGCGGGCCCGACGGCCTCTGGGGGTCCCGCCTGGTTTGCCGTTCACTTTCCTCCTCCTGTCCTTTGCGTTCAGAGGCCCAATGATGAAACTGGTGTATAAGCTTCAGGCTGAAGACTATAAGTTTGATTTTCCTGTCTCCTACCTGCCCGTAAGTAAGCCCCGGCGTTGGAGGTGGGCCCGTGGCCACGGTGCTGGCAGCGGACGGGCCCGAGGGGTTGGGACGGTTGCCAGAGCACCCTGGCGTCTGGCCCAGGAGGCCGCACACGGTGGAACTTCACCAGTTGCTTTTTCCCCAGAGGTGGTCTGAACCTTGTGGTGGGAAGGCCCAGTGGCCTCCAGCTGAGTGCCAGGGCACGTGCCCAGAGGCTTTGTTTCCCTGAGTCTGCAGTTCTGTGGGGCGAGTGAAAGGCAGGCTTGTTCACAGGGCTCACAAGCACAACAGATGGGATCCATCATGTGCCTGGCTGGGCCGAGATGCGCTCTGCTGCGGCGGGCCTGGTGGGGACGTGGGGAGAGCACACGACGGGCAAGGGACAGCGAGGCTCCCCAAGCCACCCCTGTGTCTGCAGGGGCCTGTGAAGGCGTCCATCCAGGAGCGCGTGCTTCCCGACAGCCCCCTGTACCACAACAAGGTGCAGCTGCCCCCCACCGGGGGCCTCGGCCTGTACCTGGCCCTCAGTATCCTTTGTCAGCTGTGAGAGGCGGGGTGGGGGGAGCCAGCACAGGGTGGGGG
>SJYC01148638.1:0-23797 GCA_006408675.1 Madoqua kirkii
GCCGGCCCCGCAGCCGGCTTGTTCAGAACCTGGAACATGGCCGCAGTGGGGTTCTGGGGTTTTTTGGAACATAGTGAAATACGTGTAACGTAGACCTTAAGTCTGAAATGTTTTAAGGCAATAGTCACAGAGTGTTAGGGTGTCGTAACGGGTTTCCAGAACCTTCCACCCATGAGACCCAGTGTCTGTCATCAGACAGTGGTCCCTCCACGCCCCGCCAGCCCCACACCCACGTCCTGCTGTCTCTTATACACATCTAGATGTGTATAAGAGACAGGGTGGGGGGAGCCAGCACAGGGTGGGGGGGGGATGCCGCCCTGCCGTTTGCCCCCTGACACGGCCCGCAGATCCCTTCGAGTACTACATGTTCTTCTTTGCTTTGAGCCTAATCGCTCAGAAGGTAAGGAGGGCTGAAGCCGCCTTGGGGGGTGGGGGGCAGGGGTGCCCAGGGCTCCTGTCCAGGCAGGCTGGGCTGGCCACCTCCCGTCCCCGCTGTGCCTGCAGCCTTCGCCCTTCAGGCTGCCCTCCCCGAGCGAGGGTGACAGGCTGGGGCAGGCAGGCACCCTGAGCGCTGGTCCAGGGGGTTTCCCGCAAGGGGTGCCTTCCAGGCAGGGGCAGCTGCCGGGGGCGGAGTCCGCGGCCGTGCTCACGGGGCTCTGCTTGCAGCCACCCCCCGGGGCCCTCCATGTCCGCACCTCCGACTGCGCCTACTTCATCCTGGTGGATAGATACCTGGCGTGGTTCCTGCCCACGGAAGGCAGCGTGCTGCCCCCGCTCTCCAGCCCGGGGGGGCCCAGCCCCTCGCCGGCTCCCAGGTGAGGCTTCTGGCCCGTGCCCGAGGTGCCGCTTCCTCCTGGCGGTGCATTGCCCTTGGGACAGTGGTGTTGCCCTGCGTGCAGAGCGCTCAGCCTTGTCCATGTTCTTGCGGCCTGAGCTGCATGGCCCAGCCGCCCTGGCCCGGGCATCTCTGAAGTGGCAGGTTCTTTGGCCTCAGGAACGGGCCCAGGCTGTGTTCCGCCTATGGCCGCCCTCTTGCCATGGGGCACGCGAGCCCAGGCCAGGTGGTGAGCAGCTGGCTAGGGACTCGGACCTGGGGACGGCTGATGGTCCTGGCTGTGAAGGACGGTGGGGCGCGCTGGGCTGCAGCCTGTGCTGAGCCAGGTGCTGGGGCAGAGACGTGGGTGCAGGGCCCGTGTGCCCTGCCCTGGGCCTCGGGCTGCAGGCTCTCTCCTGCAGAGTCCCCCCACACCCCCCCATCCACTGGCACGTGCTGGGTCATCCCGCACTTGAGCAGCAGGGGCCCGGAGGACACGACAGGACAAGGGGGGCCATGGATCGGGGGCTGGGGGGCATTCACAGCCCCCGACAGGCTTCAGCCGCCAGCTGGGCTTCTGGGCCGGATCTGGCTCGCTCCTCCTGAGGTGTGACTTCAGGCTTTACAAGTTGCTGCGTGTACTTTCATAGGCCCTTTCCCCGCCTGATTTCTGAGTTGTTTATTCTGTGAATCTGTGTGCGTTTTCCTGAGCTGTCTGAACAAGTTACAAGACACACGGCTGTCACGTCCTAACTCTTGAGTGTTCCGAAAGCCGTGGTCTCCTCAGCCTTCCTGCAGGGCATGGCCCGCCAGCCCAGCCCCACACCCACCTCGGGCTTCACCAGCCCCCCGCCTCCCGCTTGCGGCTGTCTCCCCGTCGTCCAGAGGGTCCTGACCCTGACGGGGTGTCCCCCGTGGTCAGACACTGGCCGGGCTGAGGGATGACGCAGCCCTCCTCTGGGGAGGGTGAATAAGTGCCTGGGTCTCAGGTAATGGACCTGGGGGATCTAGTGCGTGGTGTCTGCGTCCCCTGCGGTCCTCGGCCGGGCCCGTTGTGGATGGGCAGTGCCAGCTGGCGCTCCTCCGATCTTCCTGCCTCGCTCCCTGGGGCAGCCCTGAAGGTAGCCTCCTCCCCTGTATTCATGCCCAACGGCTTGCCAGGAGGCCCATCCCCTGTTGCCCGATGTGCTTTCTGTCTCCTGTCCCCAGGACGCCGGCCGTGCCCTTCGCGTCCTACGGCCTGCACCACACCAGCCTTCTGAAGCGGCACGTCTCCCACCAGACGTCGGTGAACGCGGACCCCGCCTCCCACGAGATCTGGCGGTCGGAGACGCTGCTCCAGGTGAGCGCAGCCGTCTGCAGGGGCCAGTCCGGTGCCGGGCGCCGCCCATCCTGTGGGCAGGGCTGGGAGGCTGCCCCTGGCGGGGGCGATGCCACCCGGATGGCGTCTGCCCACTGTCGCCTGTGGCGCTGCCGGGTTTCCCCTGCTCCGTCCGTGGAGCTTCAGCCTCCTCTCCTGGTGACACAAGGGCTCTCCGGCCTCCCTTCCCGTGGCTGGGCTCCCGCTCTCTGGCCCCCTGCATGTCTCAGGCGCTGAGGCACGGGGCCTCCCCTTGGTCAGCAGGCCCACCCCTCCCTGCAGGGCCCTTGTGTGGGTGGCAGGCAGCCGCGTGACTGTGCCCCGAGCCGGCCCCGCAGCCGGCTTGTTCAGAACCGGAACATGGCCGCAGTGGGGTTCTGGGGTTTTTTGGAACATAGTGAAATACGTGTAACGTAGACCTTAAGTCTGAAATGTTTTAAGGCAATAGTCACAGAGTGTTAGGGTGTCGTAACGAGTTTCCAGAACCTTCCACCCATGAGACCCAGTGTCTGTCATCAGACAGTGGTCCCTCCACGCCCCGCCAGCCCCACACCCACGTCCTGCTTGGCTCCGTGACGGGACCCCCTCTGGTGCCTCTGCTGGGCATCAGCAGCACCTCTGGCTCGCTGGTCTTGCCTCCCTTAGCAGGTGCCGCGCACCCTTCCCTCTGCAGCCGAGCGTGGCCCTGCTGCGCGTGTGGCCGTGTGCCGTGTCTGTCCCCCTGACAGATCCATGGGCTGCCTCCCCTCCTGGCTGCTGTGACTGTCCTCCTGAGCCTGGCCCTTTGCGGGGCTTTTGAGGCCTGCCGCACTGTTCTCCACGGTGCCTGGGCCGTTCTTCCTTGCCCCCGGTGGGGTGCACGGGCTCCAGTTGCCCCACGTCCTCGGGACGCTCATGTGCTCTGGGTCTTGTCCGCCGTGTCCTAGTTGTGACGGGCCGGTCGGCCTCTCCTCATTGGCCGCGTGTGTGTCTTGGAGGAGTGTCTGCTCGAGTCCTTTGCCTGGTTTTGAGATGCGTTGTTGTTACGGCTTCCCAGCCGTCTCTGTATAAACCAAGTGTGAACCTTCGTGAGACATAGCTGGCCAGCCTGTTCCCCGTTCTGTGAGCTGCCGCTTTAGTCTACACGTCGCATCTTTTGATGCACAGAAGATAGATTTTAAGTGACGCTCACTGAAGTTTCCCTCGTCGCCCGGCTGTGGCTTCTCTCGCGGGGGCGCCGGCTCTCGGCGCACGGGCTTGGCACGTGTGGCTCAGGTGCCTCACGGTACATGGGGTCCTCCCGGACCAGGGACTGGGCCTGTGTCCCTCGCATGGGCAGGCGGATTCTTAACCGCGGGGCCGCAAGGAAGGGGCTTTCAGTTTCCGTGCAGCCCAGTTGCCCTCTCTGCCGCCTGAGCTGCTGGAGTCACATGTAGGAGGTCAGCGTCGAGCCCAGCGCTGAGACCCCGAGGGCTGCGGGTCCGCCTCCTGCTTCCGCTCTTGGGCCCGCTGTGCGTTGTTTCTCGTTTCCGGGTTGAGTGAGGGTCCGACTGCGCCGTGCGCAGTGGGGTCCTGCTCTCCCGGCAGCCTTGGTGGAAAGCGTGTGCGCTCCGTCACCGAGTGGTCCAGAGCCCTCGCCGGGGCCTGCTGACCCGCCCACGCTCTCTCACAGGTGTTTGTGGAAATGTGGCTCCATCATTACTCTCTGGAGATGTACCAGAAGATGCAATCCCCTCACGCCAAGGTACGCGCTGCTGCGGCTGCTCGCTGCGCCCTGGCCTCAGGGCGGGCTGTGGGCTGGCCTCCCCGGGCGCTGGGCGGCTTGTGTGGTGTGCCGGGCTTGCGCCCTGCTCTCCCGGGGCGGCCCCCTGCCTTGCCGGGCCGCCTGTGCACCGCAGGTCCCGCCCTTGCTGCAGCACAGTCCTTGGCCCCCCAGCCCCGTGGCCTCCGCTGTCCCCAGGGGTTTGCTCTACAGGGCGCCCCAGGAGTGGGAGGGCCGAGTGGGGCAGGCTCCACCCTGGGCCTCCCATCCACCCCCACCGCCCTGCCCGCTTCTGCCGGGTGCTGTGTGCCTGGCCCAGGAGCCCGGGAGCCTGCCCACGTCTGTCTTTAGCCACTGCTGCGGGCTGCCTGTCAGCTGGGGGGCTAGCCCTCCTCCCAGGGGCTGGGGGTGGTGGGAAGGTCCGGCCAGTTGCCCAGAAATCTTCTGCCCTTTAGCACCTGTTGGGGCAGGAGAATAACACGTGATGAGGCAGGCTGTGTGGAAAGCTGGCCCCAGAGGCCCTGGGGCTGCTCTTCTGGAGCTCCTGCAGGCTGTGGGCCCACGGGGTCCCCAGGCTCCCCAGCTCCTTGCTGGAGTGTGGCTGGGTCATTTCCCGGCATCTGGCATGTCCCCTGGGTGAAGCATGGCACCCAAGGGGCAGGCCACGTGCGAGGCGGCTCTGGCTGCCACGGGGGGTAGGCGGGGGTCCGGGGCAGGGGGCAGACCATGGGCCAGGCCTCTGGGGGGCTGTGGCCACAGCCGCGGGACTGACGGGAGGCTGTGGGTCTGCGGGCCTGGCGAGGTCGGGGCTGGTCTCCAGGTGGGAGTCCAGGATGGGCCTGGCGGGCGGCGTGCCGCTGGAGCCCCTCGGGGACCAGCCCCTGCAGACAGCTTCCGGGCTGGGGCTCCCATCGATGTCACAGCACCTGGGAACCGATCACGTTATGTGCTGATGAAGCTCTTCAGCACAGCCCGGGAACCCATAAACTGCTCATTCTTCTCTTCTGGGCGGAGAGGCCTTGGTCTAGAAGTGGCTTCTCACATTTACGTTTTGGGCCCGGGCCTTTGGGCCCTGGTGACAGCGGCCTGTCCGGGGAGGGGCCCGGGCTTCCCGGGCCACGCCCACGAGCTGCCACGGCGTGGGGGGCGGGTGGACCGCGGAGCCCCAGGGACCCTCGGGCCTGCCTCTGCCGCCGGGCCGAGCGGTGCCTGGTGCCCGGCCCGAGGCCGTGGGGCCTGCCGCGTGGCTCGGGCTCTCCCTGACGTGCCCTCTTGCTGTTTGTGGTCTGTTGTGGCTGTGGGGCTCCTTCTCACTGTCTGTCTCTCCCTCCCTCCCCGCCCGCCGGCTTCTCCACGCCCAGCTGGAGGTCCTGCACTACCGGCTCAGCGTCTGCAGCGCCCTCCACAGCCCCGCCCACCCCAGCCTCCAGGCCCTCCACGCCCACCAAGTATGGGACGCGCGCGCGTTCTGTCCACCACCACCCCCTCCCCGTGGTGACGCAGAGGCACCTTCCGAGCAGAGCCAGGCCCTCCCGCTGGGGTTTGGGGTGCGGCCAGCTGGCTGGGAGTGACGCCCAAGCTCCCCGCCAGCCCAGGTGTCCAGCCTGCAGGAGTTGTGCCGTGTTCTCGGCCCTGGTTTGTGGGAGGAGCCGTGCAGCTGCTGGAGCACAGGCCTGGTGCTGGGGTTGACCGAGGACAGGACGTCTCGGGGCTTGTGGGTGGCGACGGTGGAGGCTGCGGTCTGCTCAGGCAGGAGTGGCAGGGACAGAGCGCAGGCAGCAGGACGGGAGCGTGAGGCCAGCGGGCTCCCGAGGCTCACTGCTCCCTGACATGATCTCCAGGGAGTTTGGGCCTCGATTACCGTCGGAGTATTGCTCTTGGTGGGGCCTTGCAGCCCTGAACTTAAATTTGAGCACGGATAAGATGTCACCCTCCATTCCTGCCTGGCTCCCGCAGAGAGGAGGGAGAGAAGGTTCCAGAAGGGCTGCTGTGGGCAGGGGAGGGCCTTCCCAGGCAGCAGTGGGGTCATCCGCAGCGGGGGGCCAGCCCATGAGTGTCTTGAAAGCAGAGGGCGTGGACAACAGCCCCAGGCTCCCGTGGGCCCTGCCTCAGGCCAGGAGGTGCTGAAGGCCTGACGGAGCAACGAGGGGGGACCCGCAGGCTGCAGTGCGGGTGTCGGCCGGGGGTGGGAGCGGGCCCAGAAACGCTGGGGGTCCAGATGCGCTGGGGGCACGCCCGGGGGCCTTGGGCTTTTCATTCCCGTTACGGCATCCCTTTCGCTCTGGTGTGCTGCAGGTCCAGCACGCAGAGGCCCGGACGTAGCCCAGGCAGGAGGGCTCGCCGGGACGGCCTGTGGGACCGTGCCCTGGGCCTGGTCTTCTGTGCCCTTCTCGGCGCTGCTCATCACGGGCAAGCCCGTGGCTGGGGGTGGGCGGGGGAGCAGCCCACAGTGGTCTCAGACTCGCCCACATTTGTGGACCGAAGCCCAGCTTACAGGCTCTGCTGGAGCTCCAAGTGCAGGGAGCCACCTGGGCGTCAGCGGCATACCCTGCGGGTCAGCTGACGCCCCCGCCCGGCCCCCAGGAGTCCTTCATGCCCACGGAGGAGCACGTGCTGGTCGTGCGGCTGCTGCTGAAGCACCTGCACGCCTTCTCCAACAGCCTGCGGCCTGAGCAGGCCTCTCCCTCCGCTCACTCCCACGCTGCCAGCCCCCTGGAGGAGTTCAAGAGGTGTGTGTGGGCAGGGGTGGTCCCCTGACCCCTCCTGGCAAGGAAGTGGGGGCAGCAGGGAGACCCTTCTTACTCCACCCCCTGCGCATGGCAGGAGAGCCCAGCCTCTCAGCTCTGTGCCCCCAGCCCCCATGCCGGCAGGGCAGAGCCGAGGCCTGACGCTCAGGCCAGCTGAGGCGGGCAGGGCGGCGATGCGTGGGCCAGGCCCCGTGTGCAGTGCCCCTGGGCGCGCTGAGGAAGGGGCTGCGCACGGGGCCAGGCTCCGGGTGACGCCCCTGTCCCCCAGGGCCGCCGTCCCAAGGCTCGTCCAGCAGAAGCTGTACCTCTTCCTGCAGCACTGCTTTGCCCACTGGCCCCTGGACGCGTCCTTCAGAGCCGTGAGTGCCACCTCGCCCCGGCCACCCCGTGCATGGAGAGGGAGGACTCGTCCCGCCAGCCCTGACCGACCCCCGCTGCCCACGGGGGTGGGCTCCCAGCCTCACCTCTGCGGGGAGGGTCCCCTTCCTCCCCTCCCCCAGCGCCAGCCCCTCTGTCTCACCAGGTGCTAGAGATGTGGCTGAGCTACCTGCAGCCCTGGAGGTACGCACCCGAGAGGCAGGCCCCGGGCAGCGACTGCCAGGCCCGCAGCGTGTCGGAGAGATGGTGAGCCCGCCCTGAGTGCTGTGACGGGGGTCTGCTGTCGTCCCCTGCCACATGCACCCTGGCAGAGCCCCTCAGCCCTGCCCCGCGCCCACGGAAGGGCCTCTTCCGTGAGGACCCCGCCCTCAGCCCTCTGCGCTGTCCCCTGCCACCACCCCGCTCGAGGCACGGGAGACAGAGCCCGGAGGAGTCCTGACTTACCCCACCACAGGGCGCCCTTCGTGCAGGAGAACCTGCTCGTCTACACCAAGCTCTTCCTGGGCTTCCTGAACCGCGCGCTGCGCACGGACCTCGTCAGCCCCAAGAACGCGCTCATGGTGTTCCGCGTGGCCAAGGTCTTCGCACAGCCCAACCTGGCTGAGATGATCCAGCGGGGTGAGGCCCCACCCAGAGGGCACCGAGCACTGGGCCGCGCCCGCTGGGGCCCCCGGAGGTCCGCCTGCGCCTGGGGCCGCAGCCAGGCTGGCGTCCTGCCTTACAGGCGAGCAGCTGTTCCTGGAGCCCGAGCTCGGCGTCCCGCAGCGGCAGCACCGGCTCTTCGCGGCACCCTCCTTCACCGGCAGCTTCCTGTCGTCGTGGCCGCCAGCTGTCACCGACGCCTCCTTCAAGGTGAAGAGCCACGTGTACAGCCTGGAGGGCCAGGACTCCAAGTACACGCCCATGTTCGGGCCCGAGGTCCGGGCGCTGGTGAGTGGGCCCCGCCACGCCGCTCCCCATCTGGCTGGGGAGCCGAGTTTTTGCGGATGACAGACTCAGTGTCTGGGCGCCAGGAGGCGGCCAGCGCGCTGACCCCCGCCCGCCTGCAGGTCCTGCGTCTGGCGCAGCTCTCACGCAGGCCAAGCAGACAGCCAAGTCCATCTCAGACCAGTGCGGGGAGGGCACGGCTGGCCGCCCCTTCCTGTCCTGGCTGGGGTTCTACCCCGCGGACACCAATGGCTCCTACGCGGGCAATGACCTGGACGAGATGGGGCAGGACAGCGTCCGCAAGACCGACGAGTACCTGGAGAAGGCGCTGGAGTACCTGTGCCAGGCCTTCCGGGTATGCCGGCCGCCTGCCCCCGCCCCCGCGGCGATGTGGAGTCTGGGTGGGGGTGGCTTCCCAGGCTTCGAACGAGACCCTCTGTCCGCCCCGCCCCGCAGCTCAGCGAGGCCCAGCTTGCCCAGCTGACGCTCGCCCTGGGAACGACGCAGGACGAGAACGGGAAGAAGCAGCTCCCAGACTGCATCGTGGGCGAGGACGGGCTCATCCTCACACCCCTGGGCCGCTACCAGGTGCGGGGCGGGTACTGGGGCGGGGCCGCCACCAGGAGTGGGCGGGCAGCGTGAGGGCGGCCCGGTGCTCACTGCCCTCCGTTCCCAGATCATCAGCGGGCTGCGGCGCTTCGACATCGAGTACCAGG
The DNA here is from genome assembly GCA_006408675.1 of Madoqua kirkii. Taxonomy (NCBI): domain Eukaryota; kingdom Metazoa; phylum Chordata; class Mammalia; order Artiodactyla; family Bovidae; genus Madoqua; species Madoqua kirkii. The sequence continues at coordinate 8,684 of SJYC01148638.1, forward strand.
GTGACTGGGAGCTGCAGCCCATCCGGAGCTACGAGATCGCCAGCCTGGTCCGCGCGCTTTTCCAGCTGTCGTCCGCCATCAACCGCAGGGTGAGTGTGGGGAGGGCCTCCCACCAGCTCCCCGGCCCGCCAGTCCCCAACCGTTGGGTGAGTGTGGGGAGGGCCCTGCCAGCCCACCCCTCGCGCACTGAGCCTGCCTTCGCTCCAGTTCGCAGGCCAGATGGCGGCGCTGTGCTCGCGCGCCGACTTCCTGGGCAGCTTTTGCCGCTACCATCTCTTGGAGCCCGGGCTGTCAGGCAGGCGACTGCTGAGCCCCGTGGGGCGGGGCCACCCTGCCAGCCGCACGCGGGGCCCGCGGCTCAGCCTGCGCTTCCTGGGCAGCTACCGCACGCTGCTGTCGCTGCTGCTGGCCTTCTCGGTGGCCTCACTGTTCTGCGTGGGGCCTCTGCTTGCGCCCTGCTCCTCGTGCTGGGCTACGTCCTCTACGCCGTGGCCATGACGCTGTTGACTGAGCGCGGCAAGCTGCACCAGCTCTGAGTGCGGCTGCCCGCTGCCCCCGAGCCACCCCGCGCCCGTCACCTCCGCCCTTCTTCAGCTGGTTTCCTGGCCGGCAGGACGAGAGCCTGCTGGGCAGGGCCCAGGCCTCCCTGAGGGGGAGGGTGGCGCGATGGGTCCCTGCCTCAGCTGGAGGCCCCGCAGGGAGGTGCCTTTCTCTTCACTGTGTGAAGCTCAGGAGTCAGGCCTCCCCGGAGGGCCTGCAATCTCTGCCCTCATGGCCCCGGAGGAGGTGGGGCAGTGAGACCCCAGAACAGGAGACCGGCCTCTGGCTCCCAAGAAGACTCAGGCCCCACATGGGAGTCTTGAGAAAATCAGATGGCGGTTCTTCTCTGGTCCATGATTTTAAGGCTGGTTTTGCTGCCAAGCCCGGCTGCACACCTGTGTCTGACCAGAGGCACGCAGACGGCCACGGGCCAGGCCTGCCCGGAGCCACAGCCACAGGCGGTCAGAAGCACCATCTGTGTCCTCGCTCAGAGCAAGTGCTTGGACAGGGTTTGGTAACACTGGAACATTCCAGGTGCACGAGGCGGCAGGTTCACAGACCCTCACGGCCTCACACGCCTTTTGTCCTGCAGATGATGCACCGGAGGCACTTGCCAACCGAGATTTTTAAAGGCTTTGGTGTCTGTCTTTTTAAGTTTTCAAACTGTAAATGCTGGGCTTTGTGTTTTAATATAAACTCAGAACAGCGGCCTTTGGGGCCTGTGACCAAAAGCCAAACTTGTAGCTGACCCTGGATCTGAGTAAACCTGCTCTTGGTCTTGAATCCCGTGGTGCCATCTGTCAGCTTCTGTGGGCACAGGAGGCTCCAGTTTCCACCGGTTCCCGTGGATACCAGCTCTGCGACCAACCTCTCAGATGATGTCTGCGGTCCCACGTCCACAGCACCAGTTCCTGACGACACCCCTGTGAGGCTTTCTCTGATGGATGTGCGCCCACCTGCAAGGGTGGGGACCCGCATCTCTCTCGGGCTCTGCTCGCCCCCATGCCCCCTTTACCCTCACACCAGTAACTGTGGAGCAGCCACCCACCATGGTGCCCGCAGCTGTGCCAGGACCTGGGGGTCTTCACGGAGCAGGATTCAGGAGTCAGAGTGGACGCTGAGGTTGAGGGGCCAGGTGCCCCTGATGCTCAGGCCTGGAGCGTGCGGTGTGGAGCCGCCAGGACGCACAGTGCTGGGCAGCTGTGCCCAGGGGCCCCGGCGGCTGGGGTGTTGGGGACCCCACCGTCACACAGACCCTGAGGTGGTGTGGGGCCTCTGGCTACGGAGTGGAGACAGAACGGGAAGGAGCGGAGCCCAGGGGAGAAAGCCGCCGTCCCGGGCGGGGGAGGCGGGTAGGGGCCCCGGTTCTGAAGAGGCCTGGATGGGAACCGAGTGCCGGGGCGAGTTTGCAGTTGAGCCCCTGATGCCACCCGGCCCTGCTCCTGCTCTGCCACGGCCACCTCGCCGGGGAGGAGCAGCTGCCTGCCGGGTGCCTGGAGGCGTAGCTTCCTGACAGGCATCCTGAGTCGTTTTCCAGGGCAGCCTGGCTGCAGCCCCAGACTCGGGGCGCCGGCCCTAATGGGGTGAGCCCCGCCCCCCACTCCCCTTCAAAGGCCACTCACTGGGCCTCCCTGGCGGCGCAGTGCTAAAGAACCCACCTGCCGCTTCGGGAGTCATGGGTTCCATCCCTGATCTGGGAAGATCCCATGCGCCGCGGAGCAGCTAAATACATGCCCATGACTGCTGAGCCTGAGCTCCAGAGCACGAGAAGCCTGCTCCCGACTGCCAGGGGCGCCCACGGCACAGTGAAGACCCAGCACAGACGAAGAAATTGCCCAAAGCGCGCCAGCTGTGGCCACGCTGCGGCGGTCCTGAGGCTCCCTCCCTTGCACGGCACCCTGTAAATAACAGCCCTACTCGCTGCCAACGCCTGCCCAGGTGGCTTCCTGCCCGCAGACACCGCAGCTGGTGCTTGGGCTTAGCCAGTGGGTCAGCTTGGCTCCCGACTGGGTACAGCTGCCACCAAGCTCCCGGAGCAATGACCTGAGGCTCTGAGCTGCTCGGAGGACACGCAGGTTTCTGTAGAAACACGTGGAGTGAGCTGGTGGCGGAGGCTGCTCACAGGCGCCGCGTATCTAGCTCGGCCCGGGGTTTTGGAGCCGCAGCTGAGCTGCAGAAGGGGGCGGGGGGCGGGCACAGCGAGGGGAGACCACTGAGGAGGCTGTCTCTTATACACATCTCGTCCTCTTCCTCCACAGGTGGAGGTGCTGACTGTCACCGAGCGGGCAGTGACCCCAACCCCAGCTGCCCCCGAGGACCCCGCCCCGCTCTGGGGTTCCCCAGCTGTCCAGGGGAGCCCCGGGGATGGAGGCCTCCAAGGTGAGTGGGTCGGTGGGGAACACGCTCCTGTGTGGGAATGAGCTGGGGGAGCGAGATTCCAGCCCGCGCTGCTGCTGGCTCCCAGCTTGACCCCCACGCGGGCCTCAGTCTTCCCAGATTGCCAGTGGGTCTCCGGGGCTCCTGAGCACTAGCGTCCAGGGAGGCCTGGCAGCTGGTGGAGCTGGGGCAGAAACTCGGTAACACTGACCCCCGCCTAACCACCCCCCAACCAGGGCTGCCGGGGTCCGGAGAAAACCAGAGGCCCCCTCTGCTCCCTCGAGATGGTAGGTGCTGGTGTGGGTGGGGCCTGGGGGGGCGGCTGGCCCGGCGCGGGGGGCGCAGGCTGGAGGTGGGGGTTCTCCGCATCTCCTCAGCCCCACCCAGAGCCTCAGGCAGTTTATGCCAGCTGCCCACCCCCTCAAGCCCCCACGCCCTGACTTCAACCTTGCGGCCACCACAAGTGCCCCCCCAAGTTGGCTACACCAGTCGCCTCTCAGAGACCCCGGCCTCCCAGCCCTGCAGTCAACGCTGCACTCACTGTCTTTCCTGAACTGTTTCCCAGAAGCTTTCCTGTCTGTTTCAAGCTTCCATGTCTTACAGAATGTCCCCCGGAAGCTCAGAGTCTGTGCGTCTGAAACCTCCGAAGAAAGACCCACACTCAGGGCAGCCTGATCAGCGAGAGCCCCCGGCCCGGCCAGCCCCGCCGCCACCCTCCTCTCCGCGAGCCCGGGGCGCTGCTGCGCCCACGGGCGGGGCTTTGAGGGTCTGCACTTCTCCATCCTGCCCTGGGAGCCCCAAGCTCCTGGTCCCAGTCCGTCCTCCCAGGCTGGACTGAGGGACCCCTCTGGACTAACCACTGTCCACAGATGAAAGCAAAGACGTACTTCTTGCCATTTGTGTGGTGCTGGGCACTTGGAGATGCTGAATAAATAAATACTCGTGGCTGACCATCCGTCCAATGAGGACGTTTGCTCTCTGTGGGTGAGCATTGTACTCTTCTCTCTCCGGTGCTGAGCAGGTACACAGGAGCTGCCCAACAAGTACATTTGTCTGGCAGATGCCTCACTACACCTGTTATATGCACATCCAGGGGCCAAGGCATGAGCTACCGGACAGATTAGCTTGTCCATGGCGAGGAGAGGGCCAGGACGGGGTCCCTTAATCTGATGTTGAACGAGTGAAGGGGCCTGACCAAGGCTCAGATCGCAGGCTGACGTAGAAGAACTCAGCTACAGGGACCTCCCGGCCCTTTCAGAGTCCGCCTCGCAGTGCTGGGGACCTGGGTTCGATCCCCGGTTGGGGAACTCAGATTACACAAGCCAAGCGCTGCAGTCAGCGTGGTTCCACATGACTCAAGTAACACCTGGTGCAGCCTAATTAGTTATTTTTAAAGAAAAAGCTAAACTGGGACCGCTGGGAGAAAACACAGGAGCGAATATTGAAAAGCGGGCTGACTGGTGTCTCAGGTACGACAACAAAAGGACAAGAGAAGACTTCAGTCGCCTCTCAGAGACCCCGGCCTCCCAGCCCTGCAGTCAACGCTGCACTCACTGTCTTTCCTGAACTGTTTCCCAGAAGCTTTCCTGTCTGTTTCAAGCTTCCATGTCTTACAGAATGTCCCCCGGAAGCTCAGAGTCTGTGCGTCTGAAACCTCCGAAGAAAGACCCACACTCAGGGCAGCCTGATCAGCGAGAGCCCCCGGCCCGGCCAGCCCCGCCGCCACCCTCCTCTCCGCGAGCCCGGGGCGCTGCTGCGCCCACGGGCGGGGCTTTGAGGGTCTGCACTTCTCCATCCTGCCCTGGGAGCCCCAAGCTCCTGGTCCCAGTCCGTCCTCCCAGGCTGGACTGAGGGACCCCTCTGGACTAACCACTGTCCACAGATGAAAGCAAAGACGTACTTCTTGCCATTTGTGTGGTGCTGGGCACTTGGAGATGCTGAATAAATAAATACTCGTGGCTGACCATCCGTCCAATGAGGACGTTTGCTCTCTGTGGGTGAGCATTGTACTCTTCTCTCTCCGGTGCTGAGCAGGTACACAGGAGCTGCCCAACAAGTACATTTGTCTGGCAGATGCCTCACTACACCTGTTATATGCACATCCAGGGGCCAAGGCATGAGCTACCGGACAGATTAGCTTGTCCATGGCGAGGAGAGGGCCAGGACGGGGTCCCTTAATCTGATGTTGAACGAGTGAAGGGGCCTGACCAAGGCTCAGATCGCAGGCTGACGTAGAAGAACTCAGCTACAGGGACCTCCCGGCCCTTTCAGAGTCCGCCTCGCAGTGCTGGGGACCTGGGTTCGATCCCCGGTTGGGGAACTCAGATTACACAAGCCAAGCGCTGCAGTCAGCGTGGTTCCCACATGACTCAAGTAACACCTGGTGCAGCCTAATTAGTTATTTTTAAAGAAAAAGCTAAACTGGGACCGCTGGGAGAAAACACAGGAGCGAATATTGAAAAGCGGGCTGACTGGTGTCTCAGGTACGACAACAAAAGGACAAGAGAAGACTGCAGAGGCCCGAGCGTCTCCACGATGCAGCGCCCCTCCGCTTGCCGGGAGCAACGAGGGCGCCTTTTGCTGCCGCCCGTGCACAGCGGGCTGCCTGTTCCGGGCTCAGGAACCGCACGCCCACTGGCCCTGACGAAAGGCAAAGCAAGATCACACACAGGCCCTCCCGGCGCGCGCGTGACTGTGGAGGAGTGGACGGTAAGAAAGCGGCCTGCGTGTCACTGCCCTTAGAAAAGACAGTGACCATTTTCCGTTTGACATATTCCCCACAAGAGGTGCCAGGGTGATGACGGAAACCAAGTCTGTCTTCCTGGCCGGCCCGGGCGAGCTCGCTTTCCCCCTCTTAAGCGAAGCTGGTCCCCCAGGGCTGAGCAGGTGCAGCGGCAGGAGCGCCCCCCCGCGCCGCACCCCGCGCGGTCGCCGGCACAGCCAGCTTGTCCCCGACTCTGCCCAGGAGGGTTAGGATGGCCCAGGAGAGCAGACGCACCAAGAGCCCAGAGACCGCTGTGTAGCAAAACCAAAACAAAACCAAGGGGAGGTCACGGTCCAGAGCCAAGACTCTGCCCTCCCAGTGGCGCAGCTGAGCCCCAGCACAGCCAGCCAGAGCTTACAGAACAACCAAAAAGACAGGAACGGGCAGCTCCTGGACACCAAGACCGGAGAGAATAGCAGCAGGTTGCCAAGCGGGATGTCTGCCACGACCCCGCTACAGAAAACCGTCGGAAGTCACAGTGGACAGATGAGCCCGACCACAGGCGTGTCAGTGGAGTGCTAAGCACAGAGGAGGCTTGGGCGGCGCCCACGCCTCGGGACAGGGCGGGCTGGACTTGGAGGACACACTTCCGCCTGGCTGATGGGCAGCTGCCTGCAAGCCTGACCAAGTGCCCTCGGCCCACTCGTGCCCACTTTTCCCTGTGAGAACCCAATAGGATCGCTGGGAGCCCAAGATAGGAGGCTTCTCCTCCCTTTTCTTTAACTCTGAACCTTGCTCACACCGAGCCCGATCAGCAGTTCATCAGTCGCACTGTAGGCTGTGCCCCCGCCCCGCCCGCCGGCACTGGCTCCTGTGCAGGCCCCTGCTGCAGTTAGGCTGTGCTTCTCTCTACCCGTCTGTCTCCAAAACAGGGCAGTGGTTTGCCCTGGACCTCAGTGCTCTCACAGATTTAAGAACAGTTGGTGATTTTCAGTTTATTCAGCTCTTTTTGTGTTGGTGAGAAGGATGACAACCACATTCCTTGCATGTGGGCCAGAAAACCTATATATATATATATTTCCCCCCGATCGGTTTTAAACTTCTCCGTGGTGTCAACACCACAACTGTCTTTCTCTGCAGATTTTAAACGGTATTAGTACCTTCCTGTTGCGCTTCCCTGGTAGGTCAGTCAGTAAAGAATCTGCCTGCAGTACAGGAGACCCGAGTTTGATCTCTAGGTTGGGAAGATCTCCTGGAGAGGGAAATGGCAACCCGCTCCAGTATTCTTGCCTGGAACATCCCATGGACAGAGGAGCCTGCTGGGCTACAGCCAATGGGCCCCAAAGAGTTGGACACGACCGGCCAAGTAAGCCCCCAGCACGAGTCTGCTGGAAACTCTGCGGTCTAGAATTACTTGTGATCTGTTTCTGTCGACGGAATCTGAATTCCTCCCCTTGGCCCCACCACGTCTGGGCTTTCCTGGTGTAGTTCCGACGTCACAGGTCATGTGGCACTGAGGCTCTGGGTTCTGCCCTCCTCTGAGGGGTTCTGACTTTTGTTCTCTGGGCAGCTGAGTTACTGGAAGACCATAAGGACTTGTGGAGGCTGGGCTTTACAGGGGCAGATGAAGTCTGACTTTGTCCTTACTCTTCGTGCAAATCTCTTATTTCTAGAGTATGGCCTGTATTCCCAAGCTGTGACTCTTTTGGAGTTTAAATGAAAAACTCTGTCTTCCCTGAAAGCATCTCTGTCAGTTTCCAAACGTGGTCTCCCCTGGAGTTGGCCATTTTGGCCTCTGGCTCTGACCTGCCCTGGGACCTTCTGCATTTCAGGCCAGCCACACACTTGAAGGGAGTTCATAGCTCCGAACTTTCCAGCACCCCTCAGTTTTCACCCATCACCCTCTCCAGCCAGTAAGCCGGCGGCTTTCTGCTCTGGTCTCGCTGATCAGGAGCCCTCAGGAGAAAATGGTCTTCGAGCACTGCCTTCTTGCAAATTCTGTTCGCTCTGTGTTCCTCTCTGGTGCCTGCGGACAGCTGTTTCACACACTTCATAAAGCACAGGGGTCTGCGTTGACTGGGAGTGGAAATTCTACCTTTTGATTTTCAAGACAAAATCGTGCCATCTAAAGTATCATCCTGTAACCACATCAGCTATTTAAAACACAGCCAGTGAACAGAGCTACATTAAGACCTGTAAAGGAGGGTGAGTCTCTGCGGTTTGTCAGAGGAATGTTGCTGTTCATCGCTCAGTCGTGTCCGACTCGCTGCGGCCCCGTGGACTGCAGCACGCCAGGCCTCTTGGTCCATCACCAACTCCCAGAGCTGGCTCAAACTCATGTCTATCCAGTCGGTGACGCCCCCAACCATCTCATCCTCTGTTACTCCCTTCTCTTCCTGCCCTCAGTCTTTCCCAGCATCAGGGGCTTTGCCAGTGAGTCGGCTCTGTGAATCAGGTGGCCACAGTACTGCAGCTTCATACAGTGAAGATCCAAGGTTGGTTTCCTTTAGGACTGACTGGCTGGATCTCCTTGAAGTCCAAGGGACTCTCAAGAATCTTTTTCAAAAGCATCTGTTCATTGGTGCCCTCAGCTTTCTTCATGGTCCAGCTCCCGTATCCGTACATGACCACGGGAAAAACCATAGCTTTGACCCTGTGCACCTTTGTCAGCAAGACAGCGTCTCCGCTGCCTAACACGCCGCCTATCGGAGCTCCGATCCCAGGCGCAGCAGCCCTCTGACTTCGCGGCTGGAGTCACAGTCCGCAGCGATTCTGGAGCCCCAGAAAATGAGGTCTGTCCCCGTTTCCGCTTTTTCCTCGTCTATTGGCCATGGAGGTGACGGGGCTGGATGCCGTGATTCTAGCCTTTTGAATATTAAGCCGACTTTCTCTCCTCTTTCACCTTCATCAAGAGGCTCTTTAGTTCCCCTTCTCTTTCTGAGAGGAGGGACGGCCTGTGGCCCAGCGAGCTACCCGACTGGGGCGGGGCCGGGCACCCGCGCGAGGTCAAGGGTCGCCCCCAGCCCGCCCGCCGAAGCCCCGCCCCCGGCGCCCCGCCCCCACGCAAGGCCCGCCCCGTCGCGCGCGCGCCCAGCAGGCTCGCCCGTTCCCGTGGCGACGCCACGCCAGGCCGCGGCCGCCGGGCCAGCGAGTGGGCGTGCAGCGGCAGCGGCTCCATGAGCGCGGCGGGGGCGGCGACCGGGCAGCGGCCCCGCAGCTCGGGGATCCCGGGCTCCCGGGGCACGTCGCGCCCGCGCCCGCGCCTGCCGGCGGCGCTCCAGCCCGGGCAGCTCGGCGCGTCGCTCGGGCTCAGCGAGGCTCAGAAGCGGGTGCTGGACCTGGAGAAGAGCGTGCAGTTTCTGCAGCAGCAGCACTCGGAGACGCTGGTCAAGCTCCACGAGGAGATCGAGCATCTGAAGCGGGAGAACAAGGGTGAGGGGGGCGGCGGCCTCGCGGGACTCCGCCACCTAGGCCCCGAGCCCGCCACACCTCCCGCAACGGAAACCCGGCCGCCCCATTTGAAAAACTTTTGTCGAAGTGAAACATCGCCCCCCACCCCCCGCCCCGAGTCCGCGCAGGCAGGTCGATGGATTTTCCCAAGCCAAGCACACCCAGATGGGTCCCTGGCCCCTGGGACATCCTGACTCACTCTGGCCCCCCGGAGCCTGGGCCCACCGGGCAGGGGGCGCCCCGCAGAGGTCACGGATGCAGGGAGGGGCTCTGGCTCAGGGAGCAGCCAGGGGCACCCCGAGCCCACCCGAGGCAGGGAAGCCTGGGCCGGGGGCAGCCATGCCGCGCCTCTCAGAGTGGCCCCGAGCAGAGCCCATGCTTGCTTTCAGATCTCCACTACAAGCTCATCATGAACCAGAAGCCGCAGAAGAAGGGTGAGGCTGAGGCCCACAGGTGCCCTGTGCAAAGCGACTGCCCTCAAGAGCAGCCCCGGTTAGCCCAGGGGGCGGCTCCCAGCCCCCCAGCACAGCAGGGGCCGTGGACAGAAGGGCCCTCGGCCCCCACGACCCCGGCCTCGCTCTCCCAGAGGCTCGTCCACCTGCACTGCGGGCCCAGACGTTGGTCCCTTGAAACATGGGCTGGGCCAGCACAGCCCCAGCTCCAGTCCCTGAGGCCTCAGGCTGCCCCACTGTCTCCACGGCAACCACCCACGCCTTATCTGCAGCCCGCTGACCTTGCCTGACCCCCAGCCTCACCCAGGGACCCCCTCCCCTCCCACTGCTGAGGCCAGGTCTACACTGGGAGGTGGTCTGAGTGGTGCCAGCCTCGAAGGCCCCCAGGGCGCTTTTCCTGGGAGGCACGCAGAGGGTGAGGTGGCGGGGACCCTTCTCTGGCGGGGCCCCACAGCCGCCAAGTGCTGATGTGGGCACGCAGTGCTGGGGCCGAGGGGACCTGGGGAGAGGCCGTGCTCCCACTCAGGACCCCGGTTCCACCCGCAGCCCCCTTCCACGGCTCCCTCCGGGACTGGCAGGGTCTAGGGCAGCCTTGCTCGTGTGTGGAGGGGGCACAGGCATGGGCGGGTCGGGAGCGTGGCCCTGCCACCGTGGGCTGACCCCGCATGCCCCACAGGCAGCACATCGAGCTCCAGCCTTCAGTCCAACAAGTCCGTCTCGAACACAACAGTGTCGGGTGAGTGCGCCGGCACCTCTGCGCTTGGGGTCGGGGTAGAGCAGGGCCCCTCGGGTGCTGCGGGCCTGATGCTGGCGTGGGGTGCTGAGCAGCACGCCGAGTGCCCACGGTGGCCCTCAAGGGCCACCTCAGCTGGGCCCCATGGACTCGGGGGTCAAGGAGACGCTGAAGGGACCCAGGAGGGTCCCCAGGAGCCTGTGAGCTGAATCCCCAGGAGGGAGCTGAGGCCAGGGGGACAGGTCAGCGGGCTGGCTGGAGGAAAGACCGTCGGTGTGGGGTGCAAGGTGACAGAGCGTGTGACCCAGGAGCCCTGGGGTCCTCCGCCTGCTCAGGTCAGCCCTCAAAGCAGGCAGGACGCAGGTGGGGGGCCCGACGCAGAGTCAAGTGAGGGCCTCGAGAACCGCCCTGCCCGATGGTGCCTCTGACACTCCAGGCTTCGTTCAGGCTGGGCCCAGATCTCGCCTTCACTTTCATTTTGCCCAAAATGGGATTCAGAGTCAGGGAACGGCTGCTGGCCAACCCCCCGGCCCCGAGCTCTGCCGAGGCCCACAGGAGCACTCTGCAGGGCGTGTGGGGCTCTCCCCGCCTCAGCTGCGGGGGCAGCCAGCCTTCAGCACTGTGGCCCCTTCAGGACATTCAGACCCCCACGGGCGCCGCCCCGCCCTGCCTCTGTGCCTCCCAGCACCCTGCCCAGAGGGAGGGTGTTCCCCTGTGCCCTTTACGAGGGGCAGGCAGGGCCCCGTGGGCGCACGTGGCCCACTGATGCCCAGTGACAAGGCCCCGTCTGGGTCTGACCTGCAGCTGGCTCTCAGGGCAAGGCAAGGCCCCAGCACGGGTCCTCTAAGAAGCCAGACTGGAAAGCTGAAGGCCCCCAGAAGCCAGACCTGGAGGAGGAGACCTCGGCTGCCTCCCTGCTTCACGGCGGCGGCAGGGTGGACAAGGCCCTCAGGGTGCAGGGGCCTGTCAAGTAAGGCTCCCTGCACCCGCGGGACGGTGGCTCAGCAGGCTCATGTGTAGCCCTTTCAAACGGTCTCCAGCGGGAAGCAGGCTCCTGGAGGCTGGGCTGGCCTACCCGGTGGGCACTGCCTTTACCCCTCCCCGGGATCCAGCGGGCCCCCTGAACTGGCCTGAATCTGCAGGAGGGGCGGGCAGCAGCCCCTGAAGCATGCTTTCAAACACAGACACAGCGTCCAGACCTCTACATTAGCTTGCTTTTCACCCAGAGAATCCCGAGTCTGGTTGGGACTCCCCCAGGAGCCATGCTGGGCTCTGGAGGGCACAGGGTTGGCACACCAGGGCAGGGCCACCCCGGGACTTGCCTGCAGTCTGCTGGGCCAGTGGGCCCGCCTCTGCTTCTCTGCAGCCTGTGGGCACCCCACCCCGGACCCCGGGCAGCTCGATCACAGCCACCCCTCAGTGTGTGATGTGAGGGGAGGAAGGGGTGTGCCGGGCACAGAAGGGAGCCAGGCTGCTGAGACGCCCCCTCCCTACTCTGGAGTAAGTGCTACCCTGAGAGCTGGTGAAACCACCCAGGCAGGCTGCCCCGCCCCCGCCCCCCACCCTGGCGGCTCTCATGACTGTTTCAGGGACCAAGAAGCAGACAGCACTAATGCAGTGGCCCCCTGGGCGGTGGGCAGCCAGCACAAAGGCAGGCAGGTGCCAGGGGCGCCCCCCTCGGCAGGCCTGCCCCTGCACCTGCGCAAGCCCGCCACGCTGCAGCAGTGTGAGGTCGTGATCCGGCAGCTGTGGAACGCCAACCTCCTGCAGGCACAGGAGGTAGGGGGAGATGTGTATAAGAGACAGGCATCTGAAGCGGGAGAACAAGGGTGAGGGGGGCGGCGGCCTCGCGGGACTCCGCCACCTAGGCCCCGAGCCCGCCACACCTCCCGCAACGGAAACCCGGCCGCCCCATTTGAAAAACTTTTGTCGAAGTGAAACATCGCCCCCCACCCCCCGCCCCGAGTCCGCGCAGGCAGGTCGATGGATTTTCCCAAGCCAAGCACACCCAGATGGGTCCCTGGCCCCTGGGACATCCTGACTCACTCTGGCCCCCCGGAGCCTGGGCCCACCGGGCAGAGGGCGCCCCGCAGAGGTCACGGATGCAGGGAGGGGCTCTGGCTCAGGGAGCAGCCAGGGGCACCCCGAGCCCACCCGAGGCAGGGAAGCCTGGGCCGGGGGCAGCCATGCCGCGCCTCTCAGAGTGGCCCCGAGCAGAGCCCATGCTTGCTTTCAGATCTCCACTACAAGCTCATCATGAACCAGAAGCCGCAGAAGAAGGGTGAGGCTGAGGCCCACAGGTGCCCTGTGCAAAGCGACTGCCCTCAAGAGCAGCCCCGGTTAGCCCAGGGGGCGGCTCCCAGCCCCCCAGCACAGCAGGGGCCGTGGACAGAAGGGCCCTCGGCCCCCACGGACCCCGGCCTCGCTCTCCCAGAGGCTCGTCCACCTGCACTGCGGGCCCAGACGTTGGTCCCTTGAAACATGGGCTGGGCCAGCACAGCCCCAGCTCCAGTCCCTGAGGCCTCAGGCTGCCCCACTGTCTCCACGGCAACCACCCACGCCTTATCTGCAGCCCGCTGACCTTGCCTGACCCCCAGCCTCACCCAGGGACCCCCTCCCCTCCCACTGCTGAGGCCAGGTCTACACTGGGAGGTGGTCTGAGTGGTGCCAGCCTCGAAGGCCCCCAGGGCGCTTTTCCTGGGAGGCACGCAGAGGGTGAGGTGGCGGGGACCCTTCTCTGGCGGGGCCCCACAGCCGCCAAGTGCTGATGTGGGCACGCAGTGCTGGGGCCGAGGGGACCTGGGGAGAGGCCGTGCTCCCACTCAGGACCCCGGTTCCACCCGCAGCCCCCTTCCACGGCTCCCTCCGGGACTGGCAGGGTCTAGGGCAGCCTTGCTCGTGTGTGGAGGGGGCACAGGCATGGGCGGGTCGGGAGCGTGGCCCTGCCACCGTGGGCTGACCCCGCATGCCCCACAGGCAGCACGTCGAGCTCCAGCCTTCAGTCCAACAAGTCCGTCTCGAACACAACAGTGTCGGGTGAGTGCGCCGGCACCTCTGCGCTTGGGGTCGGGGTAGAGCAGGGCCCCTCGGGTGCTGCGGGCCTGATGCTGGCGTGGGGTGCTGAGCAGCACGCCGAGTGCCCACGGTGGCCCTCAAGGGCCACCTCAGCTGGGCCCCATGGACTCGGGGGTCAAGGAGACGCTGAAGGGACCCAGGAGGGTCCCCAGGAGCCTGTGAGCTGAATCCCCAGGAGGGAGCTGAGGCCAGGGGGACAGGTCAGCGGGCTGGCTGGAGGAAAGACCGTCGGTGTGGGGTGCAAGGTGACAGAGCGTGTGACCCAGGAGCCCTGGGGTCCTCCGCCTGCTCAGGTCAGCCCTCAAAGCAGGCAGGACGCAGGTGGGGGGCCCGACGCAGAGTCAAGTGAGGGCCTCGAGAACCGCCCTGCCCGATGGTGCCTCTGACACTCCAGGCTTCGTTCAGGCTGGGCCCAGATCTCGCCTTCACTTTCATTTTGCCCAAAATGGGATTCAGAGTCAGGGAACGGCTGCTGGCCAACCCCCCGGCCCCGAGCTCTGCCGAGGCCCACAGGAGCACTCTGCAGGGCGTGTGGGGCTCTCCCCGCCTCAGCTGCGGGGGCAGCCAGCCTTCAGCACTGTGGCCCCTTCAGGACATTCAGACCCCCACGGGCGCCGCCCCGCCCTGCCTCTGTGCCTCCCAGCACCCTGCCCAGAGGGAGGGTGTTCCCCTGTGCCCTTTACGAGGGGCAGGCAGGGCCCCGTGGGCGCACGTGGCCCACTGATGCCCAGTGACAAGGCCCCGTCTGGGTCTGACCTGCAGCTGGCTCTCAGGGCAAGGCAAGGCCCCAGCACGGGTCCTCTAAGAAGCCAGACTGGAAAGCTGAAGGCCCCCAGAAGCCAGACCTGGAGGAGGAGACCTCGGCTGCCTCCCTGCTTCACGGCGGCGGCAGGGTGGACAAGGCCCTCAGGGTGCAGGGGCCTGTCAAGTAAGGCTCCCTGCACCCGCGGGACGGTGGCTCAGCAGGCTCATGTGTAGCCCTTTCAAACGGTCTCCAGCGGGAAGCAGGCTCCTGGAGGCTGGGCTGGCCTACCCGGTGGGCACTGCCTTTACCCCTCCCCGGGATCCAGCGGGCCCCCTGAACTGGCCTGAATCTGCAGGAGGGGCGGGCAGCAGCCCCTGAAGCATGCTTTCAAACACAGACACAGCGTCCAGACCTCTACATTAGCTTGCTTTTCACCCAGAGAATCCCGAGTCTGGTTGGGACTCCCCCAGGAGCCATGCTGGGCTCTGGAGGGCACAGGGTTGGCACACCAGGGCAGGGCCACCCCGGGACTTGCCTGCAGTCTGCTGGGCCAGTGGGCCCGCCTCTGCTTCTCTGCAGCCTGTGGGCACCCCACCCCGGACCCCGGGCAGCTCGATCACAGCCACCCCTCAGTGTGTGATGTGAGGGGAGGAAGGGGTGTGCCGGGCACAGAAGGGAGCCAGGCTGCTGAGACGCCCCCTCCCTACTCTGGAGTAAGTGCTACCCTGAGAGCTGGTGAAACCACCCAGGCAGGCTGCCCCGCCCCCGCCCCCCACCCTGGCGGCTCTCATGACTGTTTCAGGGACCAAGAAGCAGACAGCACTAATGCAGTGGCCCCCTGGGCGGTGGGCAGCCAGCACAAAGGCAGGCAGGTGCCAGGGGCGCCCCCCTCGGCGGGCCTGCCCCTGCACCTGCGCAAGCCCGCCACGCTGCAGCAGTGTGAGGTCGTGATCCGGCAGCTGTGGAACGCCAACCTCCTGCAGGCACAGGAGGTAGGGGGGGAGGGAGAGGGGAAGGGAGAGGGAGGAGAAAGGGAGGG
>SJYC01148639.1:0-21647 GCA_006408675.1 Madoqua kirkii
GGGGGTGCCGGGGGGAGGGGGGTTCCCCCCGGGCCCCGCCGCCCCAGCCAGTGCGCCTCTCCCCCCTGCCTTCAGCTGCAGCACCTCAAGTCGCTCCTGGAAGGAAGCCAGAGGCCCAGGGCTGGCCCCGAGGAGGCTGGGCCCAGCTCCCCCAGGTAGGTGCTCCGGGAGGCTGTAGGGGTGTGGCTGGGCCCACTCATCTGGGGCTCACGGCCAACTCCCTTCTCCAGAGACCAGGAGGCCCTGCACTTGGGGGCCACGCAGCTCCCCAAAGTCACCGCCAAGGGCATCTCTAAGAAATGGTGAGTCCTGCCGGGATGGGAGGCGGGCAGCCTCTGCAGCCGGGGGGCTGCGGGGTGGGGAGGGCTCCTGCGGTGACCCCCGCTGCCCCCCAGCCTGATCCTGAGCCGGGCGCCCATGGCGGAGCGCGCCATCCTGCCTGCACTGAAGCAGAGCCTGAAGACCAGCTTCGCAGAGCTAGGCCCTGCACTTGGGGGCCACGCAGCTCCCCAAAGTCACCGCCAAGGGCATCTCTAAGAAATGGTGAGTCCTGCCGGGATGGGAGGCGGGCAGCCTCTGCAGCCGGGGGGCTGCGGGGTGGGGAGGGCTCCTGCGGTGACCCCCGCTGCCCCCCAGCCTGATCCTGAGCCGGGCGCCCATGGCGGAGCGCGCCATCCTGCCTGCACTGAAGCAGAGCCTGAAGACCAGCTTCGCAGAGCGGCAGCGGCGGCTGCAGGCGGTCCAGGGCCAGCGGCTGCACCGCTCGGTGCTCTGAGCACCGGACCATCAGCCGCCCTGCAGGACTGTGCCTCACACAAGCCAAGCCAGCTTCCAACCAACCAGGCCCACAGCGGACGCGGCGCGTGGTTTCGGGGCTGGGAACTGCTTATTTTCTCCCTGTTTTGCTATGCTGCGTTCTCACACACGTCTTATGGAATAAGCGTGACCCTACCTGTCAAAGACGGGATAAACCTCGTTCCTCCCAGTCGCGAGCCTCGTCCCTCACCCCTGCTCTGCGCCTGGCTGCGGGCGGGGCCTACCTACCGGCGGCTGCCCTGGAAGAAAACAGGCGCAGGCACGGCCTGCATGCTCCTCCCTGAGTGCAGGGGCCTGCCTGCCAGGCACCGGCGCGACACCGTCCTGCACCCACCGGCACACACAGCTGGTGAGCGGCCCTGCCCGGCCCACCTTCCTCCACCGAGGGCCGGGCATATGGCCGCGGGGCAAGGTCCTCCCCGGGATGCTGGCCCGCCTGGCGATGGCCGCAGGACACCCTCGTCTGGCAGAGTGACGGGTTCGGCTCGGACCCCTGCCTGGCAGGACAGTCCTCCCAGCCCCGCGGAGTCTGGGCATCCCCCACCACAGTCAGGGACCTCGCTCTACCCCAACGGCACCCTCACTGGACAGAGGGCCCAGACTCATGGCAGGGAGGCAGGGGAACACAGTGACAAGCCCATGACAAACACAGGAATAATAAATTTATCATAAGAACCACAGAAGACACGGTAATGCACATACAAAAAGGGGGAAGCTCATCAGCAGAGGGCCAGCGGGCCAACGCCCCGGCAGGAGCCTCAGCCTCTCAGAACGCCGGCTCTGAGGACAGCGTCCTGACCCGAGCGGGCTCCAGGCCTGGCGGGAGGAGGGTGGCGAGGTGTGAGGCCCCGGTGGTGGCGGTGCCCTGCAGTGAGCGCCCCCCCGTGAACCCCGTGGCACGCCCTGAACCCGGACTGTGGTCAGGGAGCTCTGCGTGCATCTTCAGGGTCTCTATGTCCTGCACGCCCCCCGGAAACGGCAGAAGGCTTTCCGGCACACACACGCGAGGCTGACGCAGGGCCCCACGGTGCCAAGTGGACACAGGCCCTGCGGGGGACAGCAGCCCACGAGTGCAGGGCCGGGGTGTGGCTGGGGCCTCTCCACGTGTGGAAGCACGTAGCTGGTCCCGAGGCGGAGGGAAAGCAGAAGAGCTAACCGAGGTCCGGGCTCTCTAAGGAAGCCAGCATCGAGGAACGTCCGACACGGGGCCGAGGAGGCTGCCAGCTGCCCCGTGGCCCCTGGAGGGCGGAAGCCGGACACGCAGCAGTGGTGTGGCTAAGCGGCTGAGAGGCAGGCCTGGTGGACGCTCTGGGCCCAGGTGTTGAGCAGGGCCGTGACCGAGTGCTTGTCCGGGAGCTGCAGCAGCCGCGAAGCCATGCACTGGTGCACCGACTGCAGGAAGGGGTTGGCGTCTGCAGAGAAGGGCGGCCGTGAGCCTCTGCCAGGACCCCACTGCCCTCCCCAGCCTGGGGCCTGGGTGCCAGCTCCCATACGCCAGTGGACAGCTGGACTGGGGATTGCCCTCAGGGCCTGGTCCTCTATAGGCCACCCCTGAGCCTGGGGAGGAACGTCTCCACCAATGGGGTGCTCTCGGGCCGTCCCCCAGATGGGTCCCCAGGAGCCTCACAGAGGCCCACAGGGGCCCTGAGCCAGCTGTTCAGGACTGCTGGGGTGTGGTGGGCAGGGAGCCTCCCCTCCCCGTGGGCCTGCACGGCCACCTGCTCTGTCCACCAACGAAGAGGGCAGGAGGGGCTCGGGAGGGCGGGGGCTTGCAGAGGACGCCGGGTGCCTGGCCCCTGGTCACCCACCATACTGCCACTGCCGGTTGATCCACAGTGGGCTCTGGGCGGGGTAGTCGGCAGGCACGCTGAGCTCCAGCGGCGGCACGCTGGGGAGGTCCTTGTCATCTGCAACACACGAGGCGCCACCTGTGAGCCAGCACTGCCCACCAGGCCTGGAGGCCCTGCAAGGCTGTGCGGACTCCGGGCTCCGGCTCTCGGGCTCCCTGTTCCCTTGGCGCCTCGGGCGTGGAGCTGCAGCTGGACGGGAGGGAGGGCTCCCGTGCTTGGGGGGTATGAGAGCGTGCAGGCTCAGGGCCAGCCCCCAGGCAGGCGCGCATGCTCTCGTGTGTGGGCCAAGGAGACAGCGGGCAGATTCCAAGAGGGCTGGGCAAGCAGACGGTCCCGCCAGCCCCGGCCCAGCACTCACCCAGCTTGCATATCAGGTGGACGGCGCCACTGTTGCTGCAGTGCGAAGGGTCTAAGTTCACCAGGAACTTGGGGTCCAGCCGCGCCACCTCCCCCTGGAGCACGTTGGGGATGCTCTGCCGCTCGTCCTCCTCAAGTTTCCGCTTCCGGGCAGACACCACTGGGGCCCTGGAGGAGGCAGCCGTGCTGACCCCCTGGCTAGGCCGCAGTCTGGCCCAGCCGCCCGCCACGCCCCGTGGGTACGCACGTGATGGGCGGGCCGTGGATGGCAGTCATGGCCGGCACGAATGTGCGGTACAGGGAGTGGTTGAAGACGGGCGAGCGGATGTTGGCCAGGACGGCGTCCAGCAGCGGCTGGCACAGATACTGCTGCTTGGTGGGGGGCACTGGGGGCGGCGGGGGCGTGGGCTGCGGCAGGACGGTGGGGTCAGCAACCCACTCATGGGCCGTGGCCCTCGTCCTCGCCCAGCTGGCCTTCCCGGCTTCCCCACAAGCTCCACACCACAGGCGAGGCGGCCAGGCCAGGCCCGTGGGCCACAAAAGCTGCAGCCAGGGGCTCCTCCGCATCCTCACCTCACCCACGGCACTGGGTGTGGCCCCTGCCCCCTTGGGATGCAGGCTCCGGCTCGTGGCCAGGCCGTGGTAAGCCCTGGCCAGCAGGGATGCCCACGACCCCAGGCACAGCGCGGGCACGCAACGCACTCACCACCGCCATGTCGTTCTTGAGCTTCTCCAGGGCGATCTCGCATTTCTGCAGCGTCTTCAGAGGGCACCTGGGGGAGCAAGACAGGGCTGGCCCTCGGGGTGGGGCAGGGAGCCAAGCGCTCCCAGGTCTCTGCCCAGCCACAGACAGCCTGGCCTCCTCTGGATGGAGCAGGCTGGGGCCTGGGCCGCCGGCACCACTCCCAGGAGCCCGCCAGCCCACGCGCTATTCCCAGGCCAAGTCTGAGGCAGGGCGGCCCTGCGCCCAGGACCCGGCACACCACGACAGGTCAAGGGAGGGTGCAGGCCCGGCCCCTGCCCCCACCCGATGGCGGCTGAGAAGCCGGAGAGCCATCCACCTCCCACAGGAGCCCCAGTGCCCGGCGTTCCGGCAGGGGAGCAGAACAGGGAGGACATTCCAGAAGGGGGCCCGGCCTGAGCCAAAGGCCCCAGGAAAGGGCAGCGTCCTCAGGCCAGGCCCCCTGCAGGGGGTGCTGGCTGAGTTCTGGCCTCAGCAGCTCCATGGCCCATAGGAGAAGCAAGGGACGTGAGGGGGTGGCCCTGCCTTTGAGCCCCTCTCTGGGGGTCTGGTCCTGCCCGCGGCCAGCGCCCGTGAGCTCAGCGCCCCTTCTGCACACTTGGGTGCTGGGACCGTCTCCAGCCCAAGGCCACCCGCACGTCGGTGGCCAGGCCAGCAGGAGGGCCATGCGGGCCATGGGGCGGGGCCCCTGTGGGCGCGGGAGCAGCCCTGCGCCGCAGGCTGGCGCCACGGCTCACCGCTTGGAGGGGTCTGTCAGGATATCCAGCAGGCTCTTCATCTTGCTCAGGTCCTTCTTCCTGTCTGGGGAAGAAGCGGACCCTCAGACGGGGCCGGGGCCCTGCCCAGCCTGCCCAGCCCTGCCCAGCCTGCTGGCCCGCAGGCCCACCTTCGTTCTTGTCGATCTTGTTGATCATGCGGCGCAGAGGCTCGATGTACTTGGACAGCTGCTTCAGCTTGTCCAGGTACTGCTGCTCCTCGGCCTGGCTGGAGCCGGCGGGGCTCATGACAGGCTGGGGTTCACTACAGGACATGGCCTGGTGAGCGCAGCCCCGCCCACGGAGGGCGTGGCTGTGCCCAACCCACGCCCCACTTACCAGGGGTG
This sequence comes from Madoqua kirkii, assembly GCA_006408675.1. Classification (NCBI taxonomy): domain Eukaryota; kingdom Metazoa; phylum Chordata; class Mammalia; order Artiodactyla; family Bovidae; genus Madoqua; species Madoqua kirkii. The sequence continues at coordinate 4,868 of SJYC01148639.1, forward strand.
TTCAGCGGTCCTGGGGAGGGGACGCTGAAGTTCTGCGGGGTGCGCGCCGTCACTGGGCTCTGGGAAGGCTGTGGCGAGGGGCTGGGCAGGAAGCTGCTGGGGCTGTCTCTTATACACATCTTCCTGCACGCCCCCCGGAAACGGCAGAAGGCTTTCCGGCACACACACGCGAGGCTGACGCAGGGCCCCACGGTGCCAAGTGGACACAGGCCCTGCGGGGGACAGCAGCCCACGAGTGCAGGGCCGGGGTGTGGCTGGGGCCTCTCCACGTGTGGAAGCACGTAGCTGGTCCCGAGGCGGAGGGAAAGCAGAAGAGCTAACCGAGGTCCGGGCTCTCTAAGGAAGCCAGCATCGAGGAACGTCCGACACGGGGCCGAGGAGGCTGCCAGCTGCCCCGTGGCCCCTGGAGGGCGGAAGCCGGACACGCAGCAGTGGTGTGGCTAAGCGGCTGAGAGGCAGGCCTGGTGGACGCTCTGGGCCCAGGTGTTGAGCAGGGCCGTGACCGAGTGCTTGTCCGGGAGCTGCAGCAGCCGCGAAGCCATGCACTGGTGCACCGACTGCAGGAAGGGGTTGGCGTCTGCAGAGAAGGGCGGCCGTGAGCCTCTGCCAGGACCCCACTGCCCTCCCCAGCCTGGGGCCTGGGTGCCAGCTCCCATACGCCAGTGGACAGCTGGACTGGGGATTGCCCTCAGGGCCTGGTCCTCTATAGGCCACCCCTGAGCCTGGGGAGGAACGTCTCCACCAATGGGGTGCTCTCGGGCCGTCCCCCAGATGGGTCCCCAGGAGCCTCACAGAGGCCCACAGGGGCCCTGAGCCAGCTGTTCAGGACTGCTGGGGTGTGGTGGGCAGGGAGCCTCCCCTCCCCGTGGGCCTGCACGGCCACCTGCTCTGTCCACCAACGAAGAGGGCAGGAGGGGCTCGGGAGGGCGGGGGCTTGCAGAGGACGCCGGGTGCCTGGCCCCTGGTCACCCACCATACTGCCACTGCCGGTTGATCCACAGTGGGCTCTGGGCGGGGTAGTCGGCAGGCACGCTGAGCTCCAGCGGCGGCACGCTGGGGAGGTCCTTGTCATCTGCAACACACGAGGCGCCACCTGTGAGCCAGCACTGCCCACCAGGCCTGGAGGCCCTGCAAGGCTGGTGCGGACTCCGGGCTCCGGCTCTCGGGCTCCCTGTTCCCTTGGCGCCTCGGGCGTGGAGCTGCAGCTGGACGGGAGGGAGGGCTCCCGTGCTTGGGGGGTATGAGAGCGTGCAGGCTCAGGGCCAGCCCCCAGGCAGGCGCGCATGCTCTCGTGTGTGGGCCAAGGAGACAGCGGGCAGATTCCAAGAGGGCTGGGCAAGCAGACGGTCCCGCCAGCCCCGGCCCAGCACTCACCCAGCTTGCATATCAGGTGGACGGCGCCACTGTTGCTGCAGTGCGAAGGGTCTAAGTTCACCAGGAACTTGGGGTCCAGCCGCGCCACCTCCCCCTGGAGCACGTTGGGGATGCTCTGCCGCTCGTCCTCCTCAAGTTTCCGCTTCCGGGCAGACACCACTGGGGCCCTGGAGGAGGCAGCCGTGCTGACCCCCTGGCTAGGCCGCAGTCTGGCCCAGCCGCCCGCCACGCCCCGTGGGTACGCACGTGATGGGCGGGCCGTGGATGGCAGTCATGGCCGGCACGAATGTGCGGTACAGGGAGTGGTTGAAGACGGGCGAGCGGATGTTGGCCAGGACGGCGTCCAGCAGCGGCTGGCACAGATACTGCTGCTTGGTGGGGGGCACTGGGGGCGGCGGGGGCGTGGGCTGCGGCAGGACGGTGGGGTCAGCAACCCACTCATGGGCCGTGGCCCTCGTCCTCGCCCAGCTGGCCTTCCCGGCTTCCCCACAAGCTCCACACCACAGGCGAGGCGGCCAGGCCAGGCCCGTGGGCCACAAAAGCTGCAGCCAGGGGCTCCTCCGCATCCTCACCTCACCCACGGCACTGGGTGTGGCCCCTGCCCCCTTGGGATGCAGGCTCCGGCTCGTGGCCAGGCCGTGGTAAGCCCTGGCCAGCAGGGATGCCCACGACCCCAGGCACAGCGCGGGCACGCAACGCACTCACCACCGCCATGTCGTTCTTGAGCTTCTCCAGGGCGATCTCGCATTTCTGCAGCGTCTTCAGAGGGCACCTGGGGGAGCAAGACAGGGCTGGCCCTCGGGGTGGGGCAGGGAGCCAAGCGCTCCCAGGTCTCTGCCCAGCCACAGACAGCCTGGCCTCCTCTGGATGGAGCAGGCTGGGGCCTGGGCCGCCGGCACCACTCTGGGGCGGAGCTGGTGGAGGGGGCGGAGCTGGTGGAGGGGGCGGAGCTGGTGGAGGGGGCGGGGTTGTGCCTGTGTCCTAGCGCACGGCCCTGGGACACTTCTCCCGGACACTCTTCCCGCTGGAGTTATCACCGGAGCCAGGCGTCCAGATGGGTGCCCGATCGTCCTCAGACACCCGGGTCCCAGCTTCGGGACCGAGGCCCCAAGTGCCCCGGAGTCACTCCGAGAAGCACCACCCACCACTGCTAACAGCAAAACCCTCCAGAGCAGACGGGGACTGAGGCCGGCAGGACCCACTCCAGAGGAAAGGTGCAGCCACGAGCGGCGACGCGGACCTGGGGACTGAGTCCAGGAGAGCCTGACTTCTGCTGAAACGTGAGGAGGGAAGAAAAGCCGCCAAGCGGGCTCTCCACCCACGTTTCCGGTCTGACCCCTCGGCCCCACCTCCTCCACCCACGCTGACTTCCTAGTGTTGGGTCAGACCTGTCCGCTGCCCCCGAGGCTGCAAAAGCCTGAGGAAGCAGACATTCCCCCGGGGTCTTCTCACTCTCTGCTGCTAGACTCAAGCGTGCAATGAGGCCAGCCCACCAGGTCCCGGACCGCGAGCGCCCCACCGCAAGGGCAGACCTGGGAGCCTGGGGCGTGGCCACCCAGGCTGGCCTCCAGCGCACGCAGGCCATGGGCACGCCCCCTGCCCCGAAGGCTGGTCCTCAGAACTCCAAACCCTGCGGGAGAGCGACCTCGCCCCTCCCCGCTGCTGCACCCCAGTCCCCGCCTCAGCTCTGCCGTCAGCTCTCTGCACTCTGCTGAGGACAGAGATCACAAATCCACGCCACCCTCGAAGCGACCAAGCGCCACGCAGGCTGCACCAGACTCCAGCAGAAGCAAAGGCAGTGTGACCGCTGGGAAGGGGAAGGGAGCGCGGCCAGAGAGCAGGGAGCCCCGGGAGGCCTGCAGACAAGGCCGCGATGGAGTGGTGGCAGAGAGGGCGGCCGGCGCGGGCACGGGGACCCACTCCTGCCCGGGCTGCAGAGGTGATGCGGGCGGCCTGCTTCACACGAGACCACGTGCTGGTGAGCCGAGGAGGGGGCTCGGGGCCACAGAGCCCCTCTTAAGGCTGTGGGAACCCCATTGGCACGCACCCCCGGACTCAAGCCACAGGGCCAGGCTGGATGCTAAGGGACACGCGGCATCCCCGCCCAGAGACGGTGCTCGGCTGACACAGCCGCAGGCGGATGGAAGCCCGAGGGCCCGCGGGTCTCACCACCACACACCTGCTGAGTCACTGCCTTTCTGAGCCGCTGTGGGCGGGGACAGGAAGAACCAAGGCCAGGACTGGACACAGGCTTGGGGGCGAGGGGGCCTGTGGAGAAGGCCTGGCCTCCCACCCCAGACAAAGAGACTGTGGCCACTACTGGGCAAGGCTGGGAGGCCCTCCCGTCCATCGACATCGATGTGCGGGGAGTGGCCACCCAGGGGTGAGTCCCGGAAGTCAGGGCTGACTTCCAGAGCCAAACACCCCATCCTTGGGCACCTCCTGGTCTCTGGAGCAATGGTATGCTCAGAGCTGAGGTGGGAAGAGAGCACGCCGCCCACCACTCCCGCCGCCATCACACACTGGGGAAGGAGGTGAGAAGGAAGACCTGGGCTGCGCAGGGGTGGGCGTGGCACGTGCCCTGTGCAGCTCAAACCCAGACACGCAGGGTGGATCTGCCCCGATGACCTCGGGACTGGCCGATCCAGCCAGAAGCTCGCTGTCCACAGGTGATGGGCACTGGCTGGCGCCCCCAGAGCCTCGGCGCGGGGCCCTCACCTGGACTCCGGGACCCACTATCTGCGAGGCCTGGGCCGTGGGCACTGCTGTCTGCGGCGGGGCCTGGGGCTGCACCTGCGGCTGCTGTACCACCATGGGAGGCCGGACCTGCGGAGGAAGGAGCAGCGACCTGCAGCCACAGGTGGGGGGGCGCCCTCGCGTCCAGCCAAGGAGGGGCTCCCGCCGCTTCCCTGGCTGACGTCCACTGCCAGTTGACCCTTACCAGTGGCTCATCGGCAGTGCCCACACTAGCCTGGCTCTGAGTTAGGAGAGTTGAGCCCTGCCTCCCTGACTCCAGTGAGAAGTCGGCCCTGATGGGCCACCACCACCAGCTGCTGCGGCGAGCCCAGGGCGCTGCCCCGACTCCTCAAGGGAACCTAGGCCAGCGGGCTCCTGATGACGGGAGCCTGCTCAGGACCCCCAGCGCTGCAGCCTGCACCTTGGGGCCTCCAGTCACCCACCACATGGTTCTGGTGCAGCTCTGCCCGCCCTCACCCAGTGAAGGGCAAAGAGCAAAGGACAAAAAGCAAGAAGCGAGCCGCAAGACACGTTAAAATGGCTCTTGACACGGCTAATGTCCCCAGCTGGGCACAAAACTGTCTTCCACGTGCTGCCCCCATTTACAGACATGGGTCTGCTTTTGCACAGATGCACGGCAAGATAGGCAGCTCCCTGGTGGCTCAGACGGTAAAGCGCCTGTCTACAGTGCGGGAGACCCGGGTTCCATCCCTGGGTCAGGAAGATCCGCTGGAGAAGGAAATGGCAACCCACTCCAGTACTACTGTCTGGGAAATTCCATGGACAGAGGAGCCTGGTAGGCTCCAGACCATGGTGTTGCAAAGAGTTGGACATGACTGAGCGACCTCACTTCACATGACAAGATAATATCGAATGCCTTCCTCAAAAACATGGTCACGGCCTCTGCTCAGAAGACAGCTCCGAGTGGTCCGTGGGCCGGGCAGGTGGCGTGCCCTCCAATGCAGTGAGAACGCAGGTGCTGCCATCCACCTTCTCACCGCAGCCTTACGATGCCCTTGTCCTCCAACAAATCAGCTGCTTAGAAGACAAGGCGCCTCCTGCAGGAGGGGCACTGCCACGGGGTGTGGCAGCTGGTGGGACACACGTTCCTTTGCTGAGCAGCGCGTGGGGGCCAGGGTGGGGTTGGCAGGGTGAGTCCTGGTGCCGGAAGAGGGTCTGCCATCCACAGCCCTGGGGACACAGGGGGAAGGGCCCCCGCCGCTTGCACCGCCCACTCACCAGTTTCAGCTGCGGCTGGGTGTACAGCATCTGCCCCGGGAGGGCCGGAGCCTGCGACACCAGCGGCTGCGCCTGCGGCTGCGCCTGTGGCGGGGGCTGCGGTGGGGCCTGGTGGTGCTGTGGGGGCTGCAACTGCTGCGGCAGGGCCTGCGAGGGCGGTGGCGGCGGTGGCTGCAGCGGCGGCTGCTGGATGGGCGGCTGGGCCTGGAGAGCCTGCTGCTGCTGCTGCAGCTGCAGCTGTGCCATGCGCTGTAGCTGCTGCTGCTGCATCTGGGGCAGAATAAGCAGCCCCCTCAGCTCGTGGCCTGGCCCATCCGAGGCCTGAGGGGACAACGGCAGGGCCCAGAGGGCGTGGTAAGGCGTCAAGTGTAAGTACAGCCCCAGAGAAGCTGGGCAACGCTCGGCTGGCCACAGACCTCGGGAGCCCCTTCCAGGGGGGCCTGTGTGGCCCCGAAAGTGGGCACAGGACCAGCTTCAGGATGAGGAGGAGAGGTGGGCCTGAAGACGCCCTGTCAGCCCGGGAGAGGGGGCGTGGGAAAGGAGGCGCAAGCCCAGGCCGGGAGCAGGCGGCCAAGGGTGGGTCCTTTGGGGCTTCCCTCCCCCAACCCACAAGAGGCCAGAGCGGGAGATGCTTAACCCGTCAGGACCGTGACTAAGACCCCGTGTGAGAGAAGAGCTTTTCCTGTGATGCGGCCACCCCTGTGGGACGATCAGCACGGTGTCCAGACACCAGAGCTCTCAGGGCCCGGCGGACAGCAGGCCTGCGCGTGCTCGGCGGGCCCAGCCTTCCCGTCGCGGGTCGCCTCGCTGCGGCCGCCTGCATCCGGGAGCCCCCGCGCCGCCCTGGCTGCGCCCCGCCCTGGCTCGGGGGCACGAGGCTGGCACCTGTTGCTGGTTCTGCTGGTGCAGCTTGATCAGGTGCTGCTGCTGTGGGGCCTGTGTGGCCCCGAAAGTGGGCACAGGACCAGCTTCAGGATGAGGAGGAGAGGTGGGCCTGAAGACGCCCTGTCAGCCCGGGAGAGGGGGCGTGGGAAAGGAGGCGCAAGCCCAGGCCGGGAGCAGGCGGCCAAGGGTGGGTCCTTTGGGGCTTCCCTCCCCCAACCCACAAGAGGCCAGAGCGGGAGATGCTTAACCCGTCAGGACCGTGACTAAGACCCCGTGTGAGAGAAGAGCTTTTCCTGTGATGCGGCCACCCCTGTGGGACGATCAGCACGGTGTCCAGACACCAGAGCTCTCAGGGCCCGGCGGACAGCAGGCCTGCGCGTGCTCGGCGGGCCCAGCCTTCCCGTCGCGGGTCGCCTCGCTGCGGCCGCCTGCATCCGGGAGCCCCCGCGCCGCCCTGGCTGCGCCCCGCCCTGGCTCGGGGGCACGAGGCTGGCACCTGTTGCTGGTTCTGCTGGTGCAGCTTGATCAGGTGCTGCTGCTGCTGGAGCTGCTGCTGCTGCTGCTGCACGGCTGCCTGGAACTGCTGCTGCATGGCGCTCTGCTGCGCCTGGAGCTGCTGCTGCTGCTGCTGCTGCAGGGCCGCCTGCTGCTGCGCCTGGAACTGCTGCTGCTGCAGCGCCACCTGCTGGAGCTGCAGCTGGGCTGGAGACAGACAGGTGGGGCGCTTGTCCTGGGTGAAGCTGGGGGAGGTGCCACCCCCGCCAGCACGGGAGGGACAGGGTGCCAATGACAGGACTTACCACCACCATCCACCCCCAGTGACTGTGGTCCACTCGACAGGGACCCAATCCACCCCCCAGTGACTGTGATCCACTCGACAGGGACCCGATCCACCCCCAGTGACTGTGATCCACCCCCCAGTGACTGTGGTCCACTCGACAGGGACCCGATCCACCCCCCAGTGACTGTGATCCACCCCCCAGTGACTGTGGTCCACTCGACAAGGACCCGATCCACTCCACAGGAGCCCAATCTACTCTGCAGTAACTGGATTCACCCTGTAGGAACTGGACAAACTCTACCGTCATGAAGGGGCAGGAAGGAACACGCCAACCAGGAGGCCCAGTACGGCACCGCCTATCTGCTTCCTGCCTCAATGGAGCCCCAGCTCTGGACACAGCTGGGGCCTCTTGTGACCGGCTCCTTTCCCTCAGCACTGCATTTGTAAGGCTCGCCCACGCTATGCCTCACATCCAGATTCCCTCCCTCTCTGGGGCCACACGGGACTCCACTATATGGATTCCCCATGTTTTGTGTTACCCGTCCATCAGCTGATGGACATCTGGGTTGTGTCCGCTTCATGGTGGTTAGAAATGATGCTGATAAAACCACCCATCAGACATCCCTGGGGGCCCCGTGTGTAAGCCTCTGCGCTTCCCCTGCAAGGGGTGTGGGTGTGACCTCTGGCTGGGGAACCACGAGCCCACGCTGAGTGTGGCGCAGCCGAGAAAGCAAAAGGAATAAGCATTCACGAGGCTTTCAGTGACGCTGTCTCTTCCGGTGATGAAAACGGTTCAATTCGACGCCACGAACCTACTCCTGAACACTGCGCTGCCAGCGCGCGGCAACGGGTCCGCGGACTCGGCGGCTCTGCGGCCACCACGTCCCGTCTGACTCTCTCGTGACCCCATGGGCCGCAGCCCTCCAGCTCCTCTGTCCATGGGATTCTCCAGGCAAGAATACTGGAGTGGGCCGCCATTCACTGCTCCAAGGGACGGAACGGGCGTCTCCTGCTCGACAGGCAGATTCTCCACCGCCGAGCACCCTAGGAAGCCCAACGTGAACTCTAGGGACTTCAGCAAAGGTGAAGAGGAGGAGCACAGACACTCTGTCCCTTTGTCCGATTTCCCGTGGTCCTTTGTAAAACCACGATATCCCAACGCAGGAATATGTGCGCCCGTCTAAGCGTCCAGTTTAAGCTCTACACCACTTTCTCACCGGGTGACGTCCGCCCACCCCCGCGGTCACGACCTGGCGCAGCCCCAGCACCACAGGCCCTCGTGCCAGCCCTCAGCGGCTGCCAAGGTGACCCCGTCTCCACTGGCACGGCCTCTGTGAGTGCTGGATCAAGCGCAGGGCAGGCGCGGCTGTCCTTCCGCTCAAAGCCTCGGCGTGCAGACCCTCCTCAGCACGCTTCCCCCACATCCTTCGGTTCTCCCAGGTCGTCCCTTCTGTCTGCTTCACTTTCTGGAAGGAGACTGGCCCGCCACGTGCCGTCTGAAGTCTCCTGCAGCATGCCATCTCAGGCGTCCCCGGTCGGATTAAGGAGCTGCACCCTCCCCTCTCGCTTCCATCCAGCAGGAAGGCCTCTGCGATCACCTAGTTTCCCCTTCTCGGTCTCTCTCAGTTTGCTGATGCCTAACTGGCATTTCCTCGTCCTCCCTTGAACTCTGTTCTGCTGGGTGCTTGGGCTGATTTTTCTGTGTTGTCTTGGGCTTTGTTTGCAGTGTCCGTCTCGTTCCAGCTTCCCTACTGATGTGGAGTCGGCAAGCTATTCCTATGGTTCTCGCAACCACTCCTAGTTATTACACATGGTTAGTTTTAAAAAGTGTAAACTTTATCCATATCTAAACCTCTTCCCTAAATGTGAGGACCTCAGACGCCTCTCTAGATATTTTTTAAAGTAGGTTTCCTATGCACATGACAGACCTGGGTCCGTGTTACCCCCTCTTGCTGACCTGGCTTGGCTTGTCACCTGTCTGGCTTACGCTCACCTGCAGGAAGAGGCAGGACAGAAAAGCGGCCGGGGCGCAGCTCCGGGAGCCCGGCAGGGCCCCTGGCTCTCTTGCTGCTCTCTCTCTATCTCCTCGGCTGCAAGAGGCGCCCCACACTGGACTCCGGATGAAACGACCTATCACAGACTGGGGCCTGTGGAGGGCAGCTCCGAGGACCGTGGCACGGAGGTGATCTCTGCTTACAGAAAGGACTCCCAGCCATGCCTCTCCTGACACGGGGCCAGAGCGCACTGCGCCGGGCGCCGCCCTGGACACAGAGGACACCAGCACGTCTGGTCTCCGCCCGTTGGGGGCCAGGAACCCGCCTGCACGAGCTGCGCGGCCCGCCCGCCCCACACTGCCAGACAGCCGCCAGGGTGCGGAGCTGCTGAGAGTCCCTGGTGTGGACTGACGCCTGTGGATACCCTTGTATGGAAAACACTGCCTTGCTGTTTAGACCTGGAATCTTGGGAAGGGTGGTCTGAGAGGTCAGAGAAGGTGGTGAGAGAAAGACAGCATTTCCGTGTGCTCACCTCCCTTTCAGGAAGGGCCTCCTCGGCTCTGCCGGCGGCTGTGTACCTGGGGCGCTAACATCCCAAGCAGCTTTTGACTCCATCCCTGAGTCTGCCGAATGCTCCCGCCTTGACAGACGGCTCTGAGATCGCCTTCAGGGCTCTGGTGTCCTGCAGCGCACGGGCTGGCTGGGGCGTGGAGCCCTGGGTCCCCCGGCCCCACCCTCGGCCCCTCTGCCCTGGGCCGCCCTGTGCTACCGGCCGCACTTCCGACTTCAGCTCCGCGCTCAGCCTCCTGCTCCCAAGGCCTCTCCTCTAGGCTCCGTGCTGGGTGACGCCCTCACAGGCAGCTTCCAGTGCACCAGCGCTCTCTCCAGCTCTAACGGCCCTGCTTATTCACCACTCTCCTCTCTGCGGCTGCTGGCCACCTCTGCGTGGCCTCTCCCGACACAGCGGCACAGCGCTGGTTCCCTCCAGAGTCCAGGCCCCGCCTTCTTCCGCACCTGCGTTGACGCCTAACGAAGCTGTGGCCTGGAGGTCTCCACAGCTGGTTCCCGTCTCTGCTCCTCCGAGAGGTGAGCCTGCTTCCCTCCAAGCCTGCTGACCGCGCGCACTGCCTGACCTGGATCTGCCGTCCCCACAGGCCTGCCCTGGAGACTCCCCTCCAGTCCAGCCCTGTCTCCGGCGCAGCTGGGGATGCCAAGGGCGCCATACCCATCCTGCATGCATGGACCCCGCAGCCCAAACACAGGCCACCCAGGACCCACTCATCTGGGTCCAGGGCTCCTAGGCACCCATCTTCCCCAAAGCCAGAAACGGGGCTGATTTTAAAGTGGGTCTCAAACACACGATATAAAACTCCTCACGGAGCAAAGCATGCCGAGTCCAAAAGCCCAGCCTCGCCCGCAGCCAGCAGCCTGCGGCCTGTGACGAGCCCGGCCGCCCGGAGTGCCGAGTGGGCCCGTGACTGCCTCTGGGTACCCTGGTCAAACCTGGGGCCCAGGGCCTACACTCTGGGACATGGCACTAGGGCCTGAGCAGCCTGGATTCCATGGCAGCGTTGCGAGGTGTGAAAAAGGGTGGCCAGTGCCCTCGGGCACACAGCTACCTCAGGCAGACCAGGCCCCAGAGGTTACAGGGGGTTCTGCGGGGGCAGCAGGGACACAGGGGCCACAGCAACGCCCTCCGCGCCGCGCAGGAGCCCAGGCCCCTCCGGGGCTGACACCGGATGCGGCCAAGCTCGGGCCAGGGAGGGTGCGGGCTGGCCCCAGCACGTCTCGCTGGGCCGCGGTCTCGTGAATGAGGCTGCGACGCACTCTGAGCTCGTCCAGTTCAGACCTGGACCTTCTCATGAAACCTCAGTTTGTGATGAAGAGAAATCCAGTCGTGTGCCAGAGCACCACACGCAAAGGAGGCAGAGCAGCCTTCGGAAAGCCGCCCTGCGCGCCCGCGCCGAGGGCACACGCAGCTCAGGACGAAGGGCGAGCAGGGAGCCAGGTGTCACGAGGCAGGGCTCAGGAAGGAGACAAAGCCAAGCTCTGGGGGCGCGGGGACCGGCCTCGGAGAAGTGAGGGGACCTGGCCGAGGACACGGGCAGAGAACCCTCTGGGGCCACGGCGGCCCTGCTCGCGGGGCTCCTGGGAGGGCCACGAGGCAGGGCTCGTGGGCACACCACACCCTGTCCGCGGGCATTCACACTGGCTTTAGTCTAACAGCCCAAACAGAAACAACCTGCCCGTTCTCAACGGCTGAGGGAGTGAAAGGACCGCGGCCCCGCACGCTCCTCGGCAGTGAGCGGGGAAGGATGACAGGCACGGCCGGGAGGCTCTAAGGGCATCGTGCCAAGTGGAAAGCCAGTCTCAGAAACACAGACATCGCACGTTCCCCTGACGCTACACTTGCCGGGGATTACTGAGGCCGGAACAGACGCGCGGTTGCCTGGCTCAGGGCTGAAGGGTGAAGCCAGGACGGCCCACCAGTGGGGAGGCTCCGCGTGCTGACTCCCTTCCACACGTGCCGAGGCCTCCCCGAGCCACACGCGTGCACGGGGCCTGCGTGCACGGGGCCTGAGTGCATGGCACCGTGGCGGCTCCGGGGGCACAACGAAGATGTCACGGTGGGGAGCTGGGGGGGGGCACGCGGGGCTCGGCTCCTGTGCAACTTCCGGGGGGCCAGGAGCGCAGTGCAGGCCCTCTCCCCGCCCTCGGGGGCCTGGGGCCGGGCCAGTCCTGGAGGGGACTGCTGCCCCTGGAGGGGGTGGGGCGGAGGAGCCCCGAGGCGGAGCATGGCCGGGGCTGGGGTCCCAGGCCGCCCCCACCTCCCTGCCCCCTGGAGGCAGAGGCTGGGCATCCCCTGCTCCACCTGTGTACTCACTCTGCGGAGCGGCCGTGGACACGACGGCCATGTTGTGGGGGGCCATCCCCGAGGTGCCCGGCGGCGGCTGCCCCGAGAGCGGCATTGGCTGGCCCATGGCCCCCAGGCCGCCCACCCCGCCCAGGGCTGGGCCTGGGCCCCGAGCAGGCAGGCCGAGGCCGGCGGCTCCCGCGGCGGGCACGCCCGTCAGGCTCTGCAGCGCGCTCATGGGGTCTGCGGGGCAGAGTGTGTGTCTTAGGGCGGCACCCCCGACACAGGCCAGGCTCGCGGGCCAGGAAGCCTTCCTGAGTCCACGCTTCCCCCACCTCAGGCTTGACACCCTCAGTGCCCCAAACGCTGAGTGGCCGGGGCCCCTCCAGGCAGGAGCCCAGCCCACAGCAGGCCGGGACCGGGGTGAGCCAGCCCGTGGGGGCTCCGCCCCTCTTGGACGGAGGCCCCTCCCAGGGGTGAGACACAGCGGCGCACCCAGAGAAAACAGCGTCAAGGGCCCTTCTCCAGTCAGCAGAGCCTGGGGGCCGGTCTCCCCCCAGAGCGGTGACAAGGCCGGTGCGCACCAGAAGCCCACCTCTGCTAAGTCTGGGCAGGACCCCACAGAGGAGCAGCTCTCGGGAAAGAGCCCTGAGAGCCAGTGTGGGATGCTGGGCAGCAGCCAGGACCTGGGGAGGAGCCGAGGCCCTGCCACGGCCGCCCACAGGCGGCGCCCAGACGCCCTCGGGCCGGGGCGCTGACCCCGCCCTGCCCCCGCAGCACCCCCGCTACCCCGCTGGGCGCTGGGGCCACCTAAACCCCCTCCTGGCGGCCTGCTCAGCGAAACCTGGGCTGAACCAACGGGGCTCCCGTGTGATAGGACCTTGCAATTAAAAATAAATAATAACTCAACTTGCAAAGAAACTTTGTAACTTAAGGTGAATTCACAGCTGCTCGCTACGAGATGTTGCCACGGATGACTACACTGAAACCTCTGCTGTGCACACGTCACCCCCGGGGGCCACATTCTCGTCAAACCCCAACCGCCATGGGAGTCCCCCGGGAGGAGTGGGAGGGGCCGCTGCCGCCTGGCGTCGGGAGTGGCGTCCCTCTGGGAACCTGCTCCTCCCAGCAGAGTGCCCCCGCCCACAGCGCCCAGCATCCCGGCCCTGCCGCCCACCCCGAGGTGGGGAAGAACTTCAGAGAGGAGAAACTCTTACCGCTGACAGACGCTTGAGACTTCTTGTTATCTATATTAACAAGAAGAACGAGAAACCAAAGTAAGCAGCTTTATATGATCACATATTTCCACGCTAAGCAAATAGCGTCATATGGTCGCATGTTTCCACGCTAAGTCAGTGCCCAGAGGTCATTTACTAACCCTAACCCGACTCTGCCTAGAAACCAGACGAAACACACTTGAGGGCTTCAGCATCTGTGCGTGCAAACACACGTGTACGTGTGTGTCCCATCCCCGGCAGTGCTGACACACAGGAGGCTGAAGGTGGCCGGGGGCGAGAGCCGTTTCCAGCCCACTCCGGGGCAGCATCCACGTTTTCTGGATGAGGAAACTGAGTCTGTCCAAGACTGCTTAGAAGCTGGATCCAGCCCTCCCTGGGGCTGGCTGGGGAGCAGCCTCAGCAGTTCCACCCTCTCCCGGGGTGAGGCCGCCGTGGGCACCCCTCCCAAGTGGGCCCTGCGGCCCGTCAGGCTGAGCCCTCGCCAGGACAGACAGCTCAGGCCCCAGTCTTCTGAAGGTGGTTCCTCTTGTTCCCAGCACCACGGGGCCGCCCCACACATGGCAAAGAGAGGGAAGGCAGTCTAGGAGGTCAGTGTGGGAGGGCGCAGTGGCCCTGCAGGGACTCTGGGGCCCGGCGTCCCCCTGTGCCTGAGGTGAGGGACGGTGGAGCCGCAGCGCCCCACAGGGCTGTGTGGGAGGTGCCGCCTCCTGCGGGTGCACACCGCGGGCCAGCAGGAGGCGCTGCGGCTGGAAGCCCGGAGCGGCCCCGAGAGGAGCCGGGATGCAAGCCAGGCCTCACCAGGGCAGGACGCGGGCGGTGCTGAGGAAGCTGGCCCCTGAAGCGTCCAGCCTGACGGGAACAGGTTAGGTCCAGTCTTCGTGGGTGAAAGAAAAACCCCAGGTATCAGGGAAGGAAGTGTGTGTTCCAGGGTGGACTCTGCGCATTTAGGAACTGCCCAGAGATCAAAGCAGCAGTCCTTGAAGAGGGGAGGTCAAGCAGACAGGCAGCGAGAGCGGTCCAGCGCGGACCCCGGGCACTAGCAGCTCCCCTGGGCCACACCAGCAGGGCCCAGGCTGAAGCTCTGGGAGGCTGGGAACCACGGGGCCAAGCGTGGAGCCGCGAAGCAGCTCCCAGGACGCCGGCGTCATCCAGACGGCCCTCCCGCGGGGGCCACACCATCCAGAGACGCAACGCTTTACTCACGGATGTCCCGGAAGTGAATGATGAGCCTGGCCACCAGAGAAAGGTATTCGTCCTGAAAGTAAAAACAGGAAGCAGTTGAAGCTCAGAGCAGAAGTGAGGTGGAGCGACGCCCCTTCCTGCCCCAGCCCCTCTGAGGTCCTCCCGGGGGCAGAGAAGGCAACTGCGCTGTCTGTCTGTCCGTCCGTCCAGCTCAGCCTCCTCTGGAATCCATCCCTCGGGAAAGGCCGGCAGAGCTTGGCTCCCGCAGGCCAGGGAAAGGCAGACCGAAAGAGAAACCAGGAAGGCACGCAGACAGCGGGAGCCGCTGCTCCTCCAGCCCGCTGCAAGCCCTGCAAAGGCGGGGGCGCCGCAGACAGCCCCCGTCCACAGCAGGGCCCGCCCAGCGCCACAGGGCACCTCGGACGCAGGCCCGGGAGGGCCAGGCCGCGTCAGCCTCGGCTCCGTGTGGGGGGCACTTCCGCTTTCCCCACGGCCTGCTGCTGCTGCACTACCAGGCGGTGTTTCCATGCACGTCTGGCCGGCCACCCCCACCCCTGGTGAACTCACTGTGAGGTCAGGGAGAGGGCAAGAGGGCACAGCGCCACTCAGGGAGGCAGGTGAAGGCCCCCGCCCACGGCCCTCCCGGTTCAGGGGTTGCTGGACCCGCCCAGCAGGGCCTGCCTTCCACGGATTGTCCTCTTTGTAACCAAGGACACTCACTCCCGGCGTTCCGGGAAATCGTAAAGGTGAGCTTGTCCTGGGGGCAATGAAGGGATGTTTGTAATGAAACTCTTCTTTCAAAGAAGCTGGACCACCCCGCGAGGCAGACAGAGGGCAGAGCTTGGGCCCCCTGCTCTCTCAAGCCCCTCCTAAGTCACCAGGCCGCAGCCGGCCCTCACCGGGACCCACCGCAGAGCACAGGGAAGGGCTCTCAGGCAATACACCAAGGGGGTCTCCAGGGACTCGACACATAACTCAGTTTCTAACCCCGTGAGCCCTCACCCATCTCAAACCGCCGCCAGCACGTCCTCAGCCGGTGAATCAGAAGAAAACGGGGGAAAGGCCCACAGGACAGGCAGCGAGGGGCGAGATGTGAGGAAGGGGTGCTCCACAGGCCCCCTCGATTCCCCTCAATTCCTGGGAGGAAAGGAGTCCCCAGATTACCTGAGCAGGTTGGCCCCTGAAGGGCAGCAGGGTGGCAAGTGGGGAGCAAGGAAAGTGGGGGCTAAAGGAAGCTCAGAAACGAGGTGGCCGAGGGGAGGAGATGGAGATGGGGAGCCGGCCACGTCGAGAGCTGACTCTGTAAGGCCAACTTCTGGGTCAGAGAAACCTCAAAAGGATCTGCTGAGCTTTTTCTACTTCCAAATCAAGAGGACGCTGGTTACAAAGCAACCAGTTCATTAAAAAATCCACAAAGAACAAACGCTGGAGAGGGTGTGAAGAAAAGGGAACCCTCTTACCCTGACGGGAAGGTAAACCGGCGCAGCTGCTATGGAGACCGGTGTGGAGGCTCCTCAAACAAACTGAAAACAGAGCGGGACCCCGGAGCCCACGGCACGACCCGGACAGACACGCGCCCCCAGCACCCAGCGGTACGCGCACAGCCAGGGCGGGGAAGCGGCCGAGTGTCCATCGGCGGAGCAGCGGGCAAAGGGAGCAGGGCCCACGCACAGCAAACGGCCAGTGACGAAGAGGAGGGAACCGCACCGGGCACAGCAGCGCGGAGGGGCCCAGAGGCGGCCACACTAAGCCAAGTCAGAAAAACAGATCCCACGCGCCATCGTTTCTATCTAGAATCCAGAATACGGCAGGCGAACTGTCTATGAAGCAGAAACAGACGCACAGACACACCACGGCAGACCTGTGGTTGCCAAGGGGGTGGGGGCAGGGAAGGGAGGGACTGGGAGGCCGGGCTCAGCAGGTGAAACTGCTTCAGGATGAATGAGGCGCACGGCACAGGCGACTGTGCTCACGTCCCTGGGACGGGAAAGAACAGACAGCACGCATGCGTAAGCGGAGCTGAGCCACTCTGCGCAGAGACAGCAGCTCACTGTGACTCAGCTGCGCTTCAGTCAGGAACGCAGCCGCCAGACACCGCTCCTCCGGCACAGGCTCGGGCTAGGAGGCCCAGGCGTGTGTCCCCAAAGCCCCCGGCACGGACCAGGGCCGGGTGCTTGGAGCCAGGTGGGCAGAGGGCGCCACGGTCCGCGCCCACTGAGGCTGCCCACGGCCAGGGCTGCGGAGGCTCGGGACTGCAGGGGACAGAGAGGGGAGCGGCCACCAGACAGAAGGGGGCACAGGGCCCTCCTGTGGGTCAAGCCCTCATGGGCCAACGGTCCGCCCCTCCAGCCCCCAGGGCAGCTGCCTGACCTCCCGTCCAGACTGGCCTCCCCAGGCGGGCGAGTTCCAGGCCCCCAAGCAGACACGCGGGTTACGTGCCCACTCCTGCTCCAAGGCGCCCTTCCTAGGGCAGCCTCGAAAAGACGAGAAGGCGCAC
>SJYC01148640.1:0-22909 GCA_006408675.1 Madoqua kirkii
CCCCCCGCCCTGCTCTGGGTGTGGCCGGGCACGGCGCAGCCTGCGCTCCACAGACCCACCTGCGGCCCCCATGCCTGGGGGGGGACACAGGGCACAGAGGACAGGGACGTGCGGCCAGGCTTCCCGTGGCTCCCACGCTGGGTCCAGCCCGTCCACATCTCGGCCAGGGCGGAGGACGCCTCCCCTTACCAAGTGGAGGCGGGTGCGGGACACAGGCTGCAGCTGACGCGCCCCAGCTACACACTAGAGGCGCCACTGCCAGCCCTTCCGGCGGAGACTCGGGGAGTCTGAACACACGTCTCTGCTCTGAATCTGCAGCAAAGGCTGCAGAGAGACAGTTAAGCCCCAGAGACGCCGGGACATGGGCTGGGAAGGAGACCTGCTGCCTTGCTATGCAGCTTTCCCGTGGCAAGTCTACAAATCTTTCACCAAACTGAAGACAGAGCACAGCAAAAGAACAAGCACAGGTTCAAAAATGCAAAATCACCCAGCATGAGGGTTGACACAAGCTGGTGTCGAATCACATGGAAAAGAGTTTTTCGGACCGATCATCTTAAAACACAAAAAGCAAAACCGTCCTCAGAGAAAGGGGTACATGTTTAAGGACACACACAGCTGCAAAGAAACCCTAAACGTCATCCCGCATTTTGTGATTTGCTACCAGTCCAGCGGTGATGCTGGTCTGTTCATTCTGGAAGTCCTTTAAAGAAGTAATTATGCCAACGACATCAGAAGGCGAGAGAGTCACATCAGAGAACAGATACACGCTTAAAATGAAAGTAAAACACTGCAGTTGGAAACACCAATGTGAAATTACGGGGTTTGAGATTGCTGTCATTTCAAAACCACAGGCCTCCTTAGGACTCCCATAGCAGGCACAGAGGCACTGGGCGGCCTCAGGCCCACACTGCCAGCGCCAGGACCACTCCACCCTCCACAGGAACAAGGGCTCCTCAGAGCAACAGCGGACCCTGAGCTAAGGCCAGCAAGCCGCCAGAGGCCGGGGCTTCTGTTCCCAAAAAGGGGGCTCCTGAGGGTCCCCAAAGACTGCGTTTCAGGCAACCAAGGAGCCCTGGTGGACGAAAGAAAGCCTTTCTTGGCAAGCAAATTCCACCTAATAAATGAAGACGAAAAGCCAGAACTCAGGACAGTTACCAGTCTGCAGCACCCAGTTACATGACGGAATCGTTAGCTGGTAAGTGGACGGGATATTTCATAAACAAGTCAGGCTGTCCCTGTCCCAACTCCTGACCAACGGTGGCCTTGAGGGACACCAAGACACCCAGAACACACACAGGCAACACACGCGACGGGGCGCCGCTCCCGCCACTGCGCTGCCGGCACGCCGCGCCCCCGACCCAGCTCGCAGGCCACATGCACGCGGGGCAGGCAGCCCGAGCAGGCCACCGGAGGGCGCGGGGGGCGGGGGGGGGGGAACGTGGCGCTGAGCACCGAGGACGCAGGGGAACCGGCGCTGAGCACCGAGGACGCGGGGAACCGAAGGAGCTGCGGACGACGCTCACGGCGTCTTCAAGACACAGATGTCATCAGGAACAGGGCACTGCGAGAGAGGCCAACGCTCCAGGCACTTCTGGGGAGGGCTCCGGGGAAAGCGGAATGTGTGACCGGACTGAACGCAGGGAGAGGCCCTGCCACCCGGCACACGTCCGCTGTGCCGGCCGCGGGCAGCAAGGCGTGAGAGCAAGAAGGAAGCCCAGGGAAGAAACGCAGGGCGGACAGGGACCTGGGCCTCGTGTAGGGAGCTCCCAGGCTGTCCCAGGCACCAAAAAGCAGCAGGAAAACCAGGAGAGTCACTGCAGGAACGTGTGCTCTGGAGAGAAGGCTGCGGGCGTGGCTGCAAGACTGCCAGGGCCGAGGAGACAGGCACGCGGGGAGCCCTCCGGGCACCTCACAGACGCCGGGACGGGGGTGAAAGGCCTGTGGGCACCTCCCATCTGATGGGGACTCTGTCACCTCACACACACGAGGCCCACAGGCTTAGTGCCAAGAGAGAGACAGGGTAACATTCCCAAAGGGCATCAGGCTCCCGAAGTCTACAAGCAGCAAACAGGCCAAACCCATCAACTCCCGGCTGCAAACATGGCCACCAGAGGAGAGCCTTGGGCCCTGAGGCCGAAGTCACGAGCCTGGAGGCGCCGGGTCTGTGGGAACCTGTCCCGCAGCTCCAGGAAGCAAACACCCTGTCTCTCTAGATCGGCCCACTCCGGGCACTCCATACAGACACCTCGCACAATGCTGTTAGGTAAAGACGACCAGGACTCCAAAAGAGTGTCTAACAGGCTTTATTCGGAAGCACCCCCGGGCGGGTTCCCAACAGGAACCGGGCAGGTGGGGAAGTCCGCACACCCGACCGCGTTGGAAGTTTGTTTATATACGCACGCTGTGAGGGATGGCAGGTTAACCGATGGGGGGTTTGGATAGGTTGCCAGCCGAGGTGGCAGAGGTGGGGCGGCTTTAGCTGGTGAACTGTGCTGTCATTGGTCCCCGGGATCGGGACGGTAGGGACTCCCCGCCGGCGGGGAGAGGAGGGGCGGCCCATCAAGCCCGTCTGACCTCACAGAGGCATGCGCTCTGGCCACTGCGTCCCTGCACGCGGCGTGAGGCTTCCACGGTCCAGCCGGGTCGGGCCAGCCATCCGTGCTTCACCCCGCGGCACAGCCCATCCTGTGGCCAGCTTGCGTCCCGGCTCCCCACAGTCACGTGGCGCGTGCGTGGGGCCCCCACTTTCTGGCTGCAGTGAGTGACGCTACGAGGCTCTGCGCACACGCTCCATGCACACAGGCCCCTGCTCAACTGCTGAGGAACCGGCGCTGCTCCCACGCGGCTGCTCCCCGGGGGCCTCCTTCCAGCAGCGCCTGGCACTCCCAGCTTCTCGCCAGCGCCCCTCAGAAGGATCAGCAGTGCCGTCTACCTTTGCTGCCGCCGTCACGAGCGTGGAGCCGCACTTCACGGTGGCCTGGGCTTGCTTCTCCCCAGGGGCTGGGGCCACCGCGTATCTGCTCGCGAGCCTCCTGGCCACCTGAACGCCTCCTCTGGGGAAGCGTCTATCACGCTCCTTGCCCGCGTCTGAGGTGGGTGTTTGGCCTCTTGTCATGGAGCTGTGGTTCTTTCTAGGCTGTGGGCTCCAGCCCCTCATCGGATACTTCACAGGCCTCTTTACCCTTTTCCTGGTGTCCTTTGATACACAATAGCTTTTAGGGTTTCCAGCTTTAAGCCGTCTTGTTCTGCACCAGCGTGCAGACGACTGGCAGTGCTGTGGTGGCTCAGAGGGTCTCGGGCACACGCACGCGCCCACTCAGCAGCCCTGGCTCTGACGAAGGCTCCGCTGCTCCCGCCTCTGGTGCCGCGCAGCCCCCTCCAGGGCTCCTGCCCGGAGGATCCCAGGGACGGGGGAGCCTGGTGGGCTGCCGTCTCCGGGGTTGCACAGAGTCGACTGAACTGACTTAGCAGCAGCAAAAGAAGCCACCGCCCAATCTGAGGTCACAGAGGCTTATTCTGGAGCGCTGCAGCTTCATCTTGGGCCTTTCCTCGTTCTGAGTTAATGTCTGTGCGTGGTACGCGGCTGGGTCCCACGCATGGTGACGCAGCTGTTCTCGTCCAAGACTCAGCTGGGACGGGCCGGGAGCGCCCACGGAGTCTGTGTGCGGCCCCTCCTGTGCTGAAGGCTGCCTCAGTCGCAGGGCAGGCCCTCCAGAGCCAGCGCTCTCAGCACCAGGCCTCTGCCAAGCACCCTGCTGCCATGCACGACCTCACATCTCACCTTCAGACCACGTGAAGCCTTTCAGACACACCAAGACGAAGGGCAGTGGGCTCCGGCCCAGTTTAAGCTGAATACTAGGATCCCAGGAAGAAGGCCAGCAAGCTGGGGCCTGCCGCTTGGCCCACACCCCAGCTCTTCACGGCTGAAGCGGAGACAGCCCCAGGCACTGCACGGAGTGTTCGTGAAGCACCCTCTCAGCATGGGAACAGAGCCACCAAAAACGGCGGAGAGCACCACATAAGCTTGCCGATGCAGCGCGGCGCAGCAGGAGGCCCAGGGTGGGGCGAGGCCCGGCCAGCACCCTCGACGGCAGGGGGCGAGGCCCGGTGTCCCCAGGGCGGGGCGGGAGGCGGCTCTGGCCACGCCCAGGCCTCCCCCTCGGGCCTCCGCAGCAGCCGCGAGGAGAGCACCGACCTTCACGCGGACCTTTTGGGCGCTCACAGTCTGCGGCGTGCACAGCTGTGCTTTTCCCCTCCGATAACTGTCCCTGATCCAACAAGCACCGCAGAAGTGTCTTCAGGTTCAGTCAAATGCCGACCGCGGGCCTGTGGGTCCACAGGCAGGGCTGGAGAAGGCGGGTCTCCCGCTCAGGCGCGCGCGCCGCCCCTCTCCCAGGCTGGTCCCCGCCAGCGGGCCGGCAGTGCGCCCTGGCCTGCCTCCAGGCTGCCTCCCAAGTGCAACGCTCTTGGCCTCCCTGGTGCCTGGGTTTCACCGTGGCCTCCGCCCTGGGAACTCACGCTTCAAACCAGAGACGCGCTACTTGTGCACAGGACTGTACAGCATGCATAAGAGCTGGGCCGTGCTTAACATACGAGCCTCGTGTAAAAACTCCCACAGAGAAGGGTGGTCCGCCGTCAACAAGGCGGTGACCAGAGAGAGCACCATCAACATTCACAAGAGGCCCTATGGAGCGGGTTTCAAGAAGCGCGCCCCTTGGGCACGCCAAGGAAACCGGGAAATTCACCGTGAAGGGGGGACCCCCTGACGTGTGCATCAGCACCAGGCCCAGCACAGCT
Source organism: Madoqua kirkii (assembly GCA_006408675.1). Classification (NCBI taxonomy): domain Eukaryota; kingdom Metazoa; phylum Chordata; class Mammalia; order Artiodactyla; family Bovidae; genus Madoqua; species Madoqua kirkii. Next base: position 4,798 of record SJYC01148640.1, read on the forward strand.
GTGGGCCAAGGGGCTGTGGAGCGCCCCACACCGATCCGTGTGCGGCCGTCCAGAAAACACGGTGGAGACCCACCGAACAAGTTCTACAGGCTTGTTCCCTACGTGCCTGTCACCACTTTCAAAAATCTACGGTTACCGTGGATGAAACTGCTGATGGTCCAATAAAGTTACTGAACTTCAAACAAATATAAATAAATAAATAAACAACCAACCAAACGATAAGCAAACATCAGCCACGCACGCAGCTGTGAGGAGCCTCTTCACACACACGGCAGAGGCCGCTCCAGCTGTGGTCACACGCCCCCGGCGCTGTGGCCGCTGCTTCCCTCAGTCTCTCTGAGGCAGAGAGCAGGCCCAGCTGCTGAGGTTCAGGTGTTAAGGATTAAACTGGATGTTTGGATGTGTTTTGGTTTGCGAGACGGGAGGAAGTGAAGGAGCGCTGGCAGGCTCTGACCGCAGGCGCCCGGGGGAGACCTGCTGGGCAAGGTCCCTGGGAGCTGTGTGCTGGGCGCGCAGCGCTGTGCCCGCTTCCCGGGCCTTGCAAGGGGTGCTTCCTCCACCCCCCGCCCCACCCAGAGTCAGCACAGACACCGTCAGCGCTCCAGGCCCCGACTCCGGGGCAGCTCCTCACACAGCAACGGACAAGCGACAGGACGGGACAAGGGGAGCGTTTCCAGAGGGAACAGTTCCCTGAGGACACGGTTCCCTGAGGAGACAGCTTCCAGAGGACACAGCAAGCCCGCCCCAAGGTTCTCATCACATCTCATCCCCCAAACACCAGCAAATCACACACTCGATATGGGACGCGTCTCCAAAACTTGAGAAGAGCTCTTCAACAGAAACACTAATGACTCAATTTCAAAACGGACGAAGGGTCTGAACAAACATTTCTCTAAAGAAAATATACAAATGACCAATAAACACAGGAAGCCATCTGGGAACGCAAGTCAGAACCCCAACGAGGCGGCTGCCTGGTGGCTCAGTGTTAAGGATGGGCCTGCCAGGGCGGGCAGCACGGGCTCCATCCCTGGCCTGAGGCCCTGGGTGTCCCAGGGCAATGGAGCCCGCCACCACAGCTGCTGGGCCTGAGCCCCAGAACCATGAGCCACAGCCACCCATGCCCGCACCGACGCGCGCCTGCGCTCCACACCCACCGACGCGCGCCCGTGCTCCACATCCAGAGGCCGCCGCCACGAGGGGCCTGCGCAGGACAAGTAGAGACGCCCCAAGGCGCCGCCCCTCAGGAAAGGCTGCAGCGGCGATGGAGACCCAGTGCGGCCACGGATGAATCAGCTTCAAACGCCAGGGAGGCGCCACTCGACACGCACCACGGAGACTGCAACAGAGCAGTGGCGAGCGCTGCTGAGGAGCAGCTGGAACCAAACGCACCCCCTGAGGATGTGAAGTGCTGCAGCCGCTTCGAAAAGAATTTGGCAGCTCCTCAAAAGGTTGAACAGAACTACCATCTGATCCAGCAACTTCTTACCCAGGCATACACCAAAGAGAAATGAAAACACGCGTCCCCAGGCCGGCTGGCACGCAGGTGTCGGGAGCAGCCAGACCGCAGCAGCTGCTGCCTCACTGCCGCTCAGCGCGCCCGAGCCCGCGACCCCACGGACTGCAGCACGGCAGGCTCCCCTGGGCTCCGTCTCCCGGAGCTCACTCAGACGCACCTCCACTGAGTCAGGCACGCCACCCAACCGTCTCCTCCCGGGGTCCCCGTCTCCTCCCACCTTCAGTCTTTCCCAGCATCAAGGTCTTTTCTAATCAGTCAGCTCTTCGCATCAGGTGGCCAGAGTATTGGGGCTTCAGCATCAGTCCTTCCAATGAATATTCAGGGCTGATCTCCTTTACAGCTGACTGGTTGGATCTCCTTGCAGTCCAAGGGGCTCTCAAGAGCCTTCTCCAAAACCACAGTTTAGAAGCATCAGTTCTTTGGCGCTCAGGCTTCTTTATGGTCCAGTTCTCACATCCATACATGACTCCTGGGAAAACCACAGCTTTGACAACGATGGATGGATAAATAAAATGTGCTACATCTATGCCATGGAATATTACTCGGCAATACGGAGGAGTGAAACTCGCCACAGCACGGTTCGTGGCAAACACTGGAAGCACTTTACTAGGGTGCCAGCCTCAGAAACACGGATCTTTCGACTGCGCTTGTAAGACAAGGGCAGGGCAGGCAAAGCGACAGCGACGGAAAGTAGGCAGGTGGTTGCCTGGGGCTGAGGAGGACGCCAGCGAGGCTAGTGGGCGGAGTTTCCTGGGGAGAGGCTTGGGAGGCCTCTGGGGGCCCAGGCTCAGGATTCCCGGCTTTCACTGCCAGGGCCTGGGTTCAGCCCCTCGTCAGGGACCTGACCTCCCACAAGCCAAGCGGTGCCACCAAAAACAGGAAAAGAAAGAAAAGAAAATCTCTGAAACACAGCACGAGGATGGCTGCACAACTCTGAGAAGGCCCTGAAGACGACTGAATCGCAGACTCTGCTGGGTGAGCTGCGTCCTGTGTGGGTCAGAGCTTGGCACGGCCATCGTGAAAGGAGAGGCGCTGCCGTCCTCTGTGCACGGGCGGCTCGGCCTCCACCCCCACGCGCTCACTGACACAGGCGCCTGTGCCGACCCACAGGCCCAGGCCAGCCAGCTCTGCCTTCCCGCTTCAGAAGGCAGCTTCCCGGACGGAGCTCTGCGCGCCCGACCGCGGGCTCACCCACGCCGGCGCCGCCGGCTCACCCACGCCAGCACCGCCCTTAGAGGGCCCCAGAGCTGCAGCCCCGCGCCCGGGCGCCGGGCGCTCGGCGGAGCCAGGTGGCCCGTCAGGCCCCTTCTGCGTGTCTGTCCCGCTGCACCGCCACCAGCAGCCCTGCCCCTGGGGAGCGTGCACAATGTCAGGAGGGCCACGTGGCGCCCAGGCGGCCCCAGACCCTGCGAGAACTCAGAGGACCTGCCCCGACCACTGGTCCGTCCGCGGCGGGGCCACACCCTCCGCGAGCAGCACCTGCGTCGCTCAGGAAGGGGCGGGAGCCCCGGGGAGGCCTGAGCCCGAGGACAGGGTGTTTCTGCCTCGGGGCACTGTCCACAGGAGCCGCCAAGGCCCAACAGCACCTACAGGACTCACGGAGCCGGGCACGGACAGGGTGCCAACAGCCGGCTGGGCGCCCACACACCGCCCCCCCACAGCTGCCCCACAGACGCAGAGCAGCAGCCAGCAGTGAGCGGCCGCCCCGCCCCACGGCCTGGCGCCTGCCCCCACGCGCCGACCCCAGGGCTTACCCGGGTCTTGGCCTTCAGGAACACGTGGCTCTCCATGTCCTTGCTGGATTTGCTGTGGGCCACTCCAGCCTTCCTCATGGCATCTTCGCTGGAATACAAAGGAGGAGAGACGTTGACACAGGCTCCCTGGCCAGCGCCCTCGCAGCAGCGGTCCAGGGCCCACGGGCGGCCGGCTGCCAGCCTGGCCGAGGCCCAGGGCAGCCACGGAGGGTGGGCCCTCAGTACAGCAAGGAGAGGCGGCCGGGCCCTGAACAGCGGCCACCCTGGCAAGAAAGCAGCCGCGCGGCTCGGGCCGGCAGTGGGGCCAGCCTAGGGCTGCCCACCACCAGCACAGTGATGGCAGAGCGGCGGCTGCCTCCAGTTCCTGCCTTCCCAACTCCGGCACCAAAGGCAACAGAACCCACGCAGAACTGAGGGACCACGCCAGTCACCTTAGAGCCCCCGAGGCAAAGTTCCCACAGGCAGGTCCTCCCAGGGGGACCAAGGAGATGAGCCCGACCTCATCAACCTCCAGCTCAAGGCAGACGCCGACCTCACAGATGCCAACACACACAGCGAGAGACCCATTCGGAGCCAGGTCTCCATCACACCACGGCCTGCAGGGCGAGAGCCGTGCACAGGGCCGCGCTGGAGCCTCTCCAGGAGGCAGGACACACCCCGTGGCCCCACTCAGGTAAGGCCAGGTGCGCACCTGTTAGGAAGGAGGGGCACCAGGCTTGGGCCCCCTGCTCGCAGGCCACCTTCTTCCCTGCAGAATGGGTCTCCCCGCCTTTCTCCCCAGAGCTGGGCTCGCTGATAAAGAACCCCGCACCCCCACAATGGAATCCAACCAGCCTGGTCCAGCAGGCACCGTGGCTTCTGACAGTTCCAAACACACCCACACCCCGGGCACCACAAGTGTGCAGGGGGCTGCAGGACCACACCTGTCACCCCAAAAGAAATCCCAGGAAGGACGCTAAATGCTGAGACAGACAGATCTGCACTGACGTGTGAAGAGAAGTAAAACGCCACGGAGCCACCCCAGCGCCGGGTAACTCATCCCCACGTGAGGCCAGAGTTCCCACCTCCTGCCTCCTTGCCCGAGCCTGCACCTGCGCTGGGCCCAGAGGCAGCAACAGGTTCCTGTTGGAGAGGCAGCCAGAGCGGAGGGCACCCACGCACCAGCAGACACGCAAGCAGGCTCAGAAAGAGGCAACAGGAAGGCCGCGGGAGCACACAGTCAGACCCCGGTGGGCCGGGGGAGCGGGCGGCAGGGGCTCCACACGGAAGCAGGCTCTGAGGCCCTGAGCACCTCAGACAGAGGTGACTGAGCAGGCCCATCCTCGGGGGACTGGAGGCCGCCCCTCTGCCCAGGCAGAGCTCCACTGGCCTCTGGTTCAGACCTGACCCACCACCGGGCCCCCGCGTCCCCCAGCCAGACCGCCGCCCAGGAGACACTTGGGGGCCGCCTCTTCCTGGCTCCGTCCTCACCCCGCGTCTCACCAGCCCGGGCAGCTCTGCGGTGGCCTCCACCCCCAGCCTCCACAGCACTGCGCTCCACTCAGGCAGCGTCCAGCCCTTGGGCCTGATGCTGTGTGCCGCTGGGCGGCAGTGCCTGAACGTGAGCCGATGCATGCTCAGGCCATGAGCCCTGGCCACCCCCACCCCCACCAGGGACCCTGTGCAGGGCGCCGCCTCCAGGAGCCCGTGCGTCCCTCCTGCAGAGGGCGGATGGGATGGTGCCACCTCACGGGGTCACACGGAGGTTCCAGGAGGAACACTGCAGGCGCGCAGGCAGGGGAGGCACAGGGTGTGAAGGGAGCTGGTCGGAGAACAGTCTTACTGGAGCCCCCCACGCATGGTCCTGTCTCTCCTGACACCCCTTCCTCAAGGAGGCCTTCCCAGGTGTGACAGGGACCAAGTTCCCAGCACCCCGCCCCTCCCTCTGGGGCCCTGCCTTAGCTCCTGGCCTCAGGGGGACGGGATGCCCTCCGCCCACCCAAAGGCTTTCATGCCACCAAAGGAAACTTGCCCGATTTGGGCACCATGACACCATCAGCCAACAGACCTCCCGGGGGGGGGGGAGGTTTCTGCAGCCCTGCCCCCTCCCGGCCACCTGGCCGAGTGCCGCCTGTGCGCAGGCTTTTCTTCAGCCACTGCGGGACAGAAGCCTGCGGCTGGCGGCTGACCCCGCACCCAGCGTGAGACCCGAATCACAGCAGCGCAGGGGAGGGCAGGGCATGTGCCACGCCCGTGGCAGAAGGGGCAAGGCCCTCCAAGGCACAGCACCAGCGTGCACAGCAGAGTGGGAAGGGCTCGCCAGCGGGGAGATGCTGAGGCCTGCCCCCAGGACCCCAGGGGCGAGGCCTTGCACCAAGGCCACGGGAGCGGAGCCCGGAACCCAGGTCCCTCTGAGGCTGACTGAGCCCCTTCATCACCATCGCCAAAAGCCCCCTCCTCCATGATCATCACCAGCAAGCTTCCTGACGCCCCAGGAGGCAGAGAGGCCCACTCCAGGGAGCGCCCTGTGGCTCCCCAACTGCTCACTCACACCGCCTTCCAGCAGGCGCTGTCTCTGTCTCGAGGCTGTAAAAACTGGCCTTAACGCAGGGAAACTGCTGACTCTCCCTTGAGAGGAACACTCCTGTCAGTTTTCGGCCCACTGCAGTCACGGTGCCCACGCTACTTCTGCTCTTTGTTCTTAGTAAACTCACGGCCTTCGGAAATGCTCTCCGTCTGGAAATTCTTCTCCTGCCTGCCCTGGACTGCCCCTTCACTTGGTGGCCCACACGAGGCTCTGGGTCTGGAAAGTCTATTCCAACCTGCACTCGGACTGCCTCAACAGAAAGGAGGCTCGTCCCACATTTTTATCAGCCACCCATCAGAGAGAGGAGAAGTTCAAGCCCGGCCCTGAGGTCCAAGGAGGGGTGCCAGGGCCTGAGGGCCGAGGGCGAGCTCCCCACACCTGCATCACAGCCCAGGGAGCTGACTGGTGAAGCGCGGCTCGGGCCAGCACAGAAGAGACCTGTCCCACGCGCCCTAAATGCCACCGGGCACCAAGGAAGCCCGGGAGCCTGCCTGCAGAGAGGAGGGAGGCACCACGCCGCCCGAGAGGGACAAGATGTGTCCCACTCACAGGCGCACCGGGCTCGGGCCGCCAAGCCCGGGAAGACCTCACCTTCCTGTGGTTTGCCCCTTCAAGTATCAATACTCTTAGGCAGCAAATTCTTTAAAGATTGTGAACTTTTTTGTAGAGGAGGATGATAAGGGATCAGCCAGAAGGGAAAATAAGTAAATATATATGTACACAGGTTCCAGTGTGCACCGTGGCTCTCGGAAGAGGAACCCGCCTGCAGAAGAACAGAGCCCTGTGAAGGGTGAGGCGCTAGCTTAAGTCATAATCCAAACAAACACATTCCCTGTAATAACCTCGCATGAATAAAAGTAAAGTTAAATAAGAGCTGAAAACCCAGGTTGGAAAGAGGGACTGAACCTGCAGGTATAATTTCCACTTGCCTTCACAGCGCCCTGTCAGAGTGGGCAGCTAACCCCAGGCTCCCACACACCCAGCACGACAGATCGAGATCCCCTGGAGAAGCTCAGCAGGAAGAAGCAAATATCAAGAAATACCTTTATTACCCAAGTATAACGGATAAGCCATTGCATCCATTTAACAAGAACAGGACACTGTAAAACCCAAAAAGTCAGATTGCCAAAAAAAAAAGTTCTTACAAAAGAAAGTTTATTAGATGTTAGCAGGGAAAGGTCAGAGATAAAACTGAAGCTGTCTCCCGCAGGGCGGGGGCAGGAAACAGGAGACAGAGACAGGAAGAGGCCCAAAGCTGCCGAGCCCTGGGCAAGAGCACACCTCTGAGTGGCGGGAACAGAGCCCCAGGAGCGAGAGGAGGAGCGTCCCCGAGCACCGTCCAGAGCTGGGGAGTGAGGTGAGCTGCCCTGAGGCTCTCCAAGGAGAGGCTCTCAGCCTAGGGCCAAGCAGCAGCGGGGCGGGCGGCTCAGTCCCTGGGGAGCCCCTCCACCTAGGAGGGCGCGAGCACCAGGACGGACGTGCCTCCCCAGAGCCCCTCCTGGAGGCTGCTGGACAGAGACCCTGAGTCAAAGAGAAGGAAGCCTCCAGGGAGCAAAACCCGAGGTCAGGGCCACCAGCCCCGAGAGGGCCCCGCCCCCAGGCCGCCAGAGCGGGGCGGGGAGGCACAGGCGGCCCCGGGGCACCGAGAGGCCCCTGAGGCCACAGCCCTGGGCCAGCGGGGTCAGAGGGGCCGACCAGAGGGCCCGGCGCACAGCACCCTCTGCGGGAGAGACCGTGCGGCGGCGCGGCCCAGCACCCAGGGGGCTGCGGGGGGCAGGGAGCGCTGGGACGCAGCTGGCTGCTGCCCACCCTCACAGCAGCCGGGAGCCTGGCTCAAGCTGCATCCCAGACCTCCACTCCCTGCTTTCTCCTCACGTCCCTGTTGGTCTGACAGAGCTCTCCAGTTTCTGCTGGAAAGATTCCTCGACGGCGGATGAGGCTCAGGGAAAGGAGGAGACCTGAGGAGCTGCCGCTGCTCTCGGGAGGGTGTGTCTTACTTGAGCTAGAGAAGCCACACAAGCTTCGTCATCCTCTCCACTCCGCACATCTGACTCATCTAGGCCCTGACCCCGGGGCTCCAGGCCTGGGACCGCGGAGGCTCCCCAGGTCCCCGCCCTGAGTGCGTCCAGCCACCCCAGGGCAACCCACGGTCTGCGTCAGGCCAAGAGCTTACGAAAGTGCTTATCTCACAGGACTTGTGAGTGCCCAGGAGGAGCAAGCCGTGTCTTCCAGAGATCCGCACTTGATTCGGGCAGTGAGAATCACAGGGTATCTGGGATGTGACTGAAAATGGTCCGGGGAGGGGGCACAGGGCAGGGGAGGGGAAACGCTGGTCCCGTGATGTGAGCTCTCCGGGGAGTGGGGAGACCGCACTCCCAGGACCCCTACTCCTGTGAAGGGCTGGAGAAGCCCTAATGGGACTTTGAACAAGGTAGGAAATGAGGGTCACCTCATCTGCTGGAGCCTGCTCACACCCTCATCCTGCCAGAGGCCCCGCCCTTGCAGCCACTGTTCTAACCCGCATCAAATGCTCCCGGCAGGAGGCGGGGACACCGTTTTTAGAGCTGGAGCACACTGTGCCCCCTCTGCCCGGCAAAGTAACGAAGTGTCCTTTTCTACTTCACCCAGACAGACAGACAGGGTCGTTTCAAGCACACAGTTAGACACTGCGGAGATGAGTGAGGCTCACGTCCGCGCGCGTCCTGCACTGGGGTCCTGTGGGCCCTTACCCAGGGAGCACGGTGTTGCCTAGAGAGCCTGGGCCTCTGGGACGGGCCGAGCACTAAGCCTCAGAAAACCTGCTCTAGTAACCAGAAGGCGGTCCAGTCCTGCCCACCCAGACAGACCAGAGGCTCGCCGAGTCTCAGTTCAGTTCAGTCGCTCAGTCATCGCCGACTGTGTGTGATCCCATGGCCGGCAGCACGCCAGGCCTCCCTGTCCATCACCAGCTCCCGGAGTCCACTCGAACTCATGTTCACAGAGTCGGTGATGCCCTCCAACCATCTCATCCTCTGCCGTCCCCTTCTCCTCCCGCTTTCAATCTTTCTCAGCATCAGGGTGTTTTCCAATGAGTCAGTTCTTCCCATCAGGTGGCCAAAGTACTGGAGTTTCAGCATCAATCCTTCCAGTGAATATTCAGGACTGATTTCCTTAGGATGAACTGGGTGGATCTCCTTGCAGTCCAAGGGACTCTCAAGAATCTTCTCCAATACCACAGTTCAAATGCATCAATTCTTCAGCGTTCAGCTTTCTTTATGGTCCAACTCTCACATCCATACGTGACCACTGGAAAAACCATAGCCTTGACTAGATGGACCTTTGTCGGCAACGTATCTACTTTTTTAATATGCTGTCTAGGTTGGTCATAGCTTTTCTTCCAAGGAGAAAGCATATTTTAATTTCATGGCTGCAGTCTCCATCTGCAGTGATTTTGGAGCCCAAGAAAATAAAGTCTGTTAATGTTTCCATTGTTTCCCCATCTATTTGCCATGAAGTGATGGGACTGGATGCCATAATCTTAGTTTTCTGAATGCTGAGTTTTAAACCAGCCTTTCCACTCCGCTTTCACGTTCATCAAGAGGCGCTTAAGTTCCTTTTCACTTTCTACCCTAAGGGTGGTGTCATCTGCATATCTGAGATTATTGATGTTTCTCCCAGCAATCTTGATTCCAGCTCGTGCTTCATCCAGTTCAGCACTTTGCATGATGTACTCTGGATATAAGTTAACTAAGCAAGGGACAATATACAGCCCTGAGGTACTCCTTTGCCGATTTGGGACCACTGTGTCCAGCCTCGTGAGAACTGGAACCACGGCCACGCGAGTCCCAGCCAGAGCCCCCGGGCGTGGACTGTCGTCGGGAGACAGCCACCACTCAGACTGGACTCAGAGTGTCGTTCCACTTCAAACCCACGGGGCTGCGTGCGTGCTGCATATTTAAAATGCGTGCACAGCACGTCAAACGCCCGAAGAAATAGGACTGAAGGAAAGAGACCAAAATGTCAGCAGCAGCCACCTCTGGGCAGAGAGCGCATGAAAAGCACCCTGCTGCTTTGAAATCCTCTGCAGTGCTGTCCGAACAGAATGAAGGGCTGTGCCCACCAGCCCCCAATGACTGAAGGGCTGGAGACGGGCCAGTGCTCCTGGGACGGGCTTCCTGCTCCCACATCCGCGGCCCCCTCCCCGCCCCGCTCCTCGGAAACCGCCACTGCCGCCACCTGGGAAAACCCCCAGCTGGCGCTAGGGACGGACGTACGTAAAGGCCAGAGCTGGAGGCAGAGTCCAGAGAGGCAGCGCTGCACCCAAGGAGCCAGGCCCAAGCCGCAGCTGACGGCTGTCACAAGTTACGGGGACGGGGCCGGGCCACGGGGCAGCGCCAGGAAGAACCTGCCACCCACGAGGACGAGCACCACGCGCGTGACACTCAGGAGAGCCCAGACCCAGGGGTGAGCGGCTGGGGTCCAAGGACGACACGTGCGGGAGCAAGTGCCCCGTGCCCAGGAAGCCAGGACAGCGGGCCCAGCTCTGCGCCGGCGGGAGCACGGGCGCTGCTGCTCAGGAACCGGCTGGGCGGCAGGCGGGCAGCGCTTCAACAGGAAGACACACCGTGCGAGTCGGGGGAGGGCCCCTGCCCCAGCCCCACCCTCAGCTTTAGTGCCCAAGCTGACCTCAGCCCTGGGCAGGGGTCCCCAAGTCCTCCCCAGGTGACTCTCGGTACCCAATGGTTGTGAAGGGCCCCCAGTGGCCCACAGAGCCTTCTCTCCACTTGACAACAGGGTCTCCAGCCCACACCCGGCAGCCAGATCACGCCCTTACACCGCACCTCTGATGAGGACAGAAAGGACACTGGAAAGAGGGAGAGGACGGGGTCAGCGGGGATGAGGTGGGCACTGCCTGCAGTCTCCATCTGCAGTGATTTTGGAGCCCAAGAAAATAAAGTCTGTTAATGTTTCCATTGTTTCCCCATCTATTTGCCATGAAGTGATGGGACTGGATGCCATAATCTTAGTTTTCTGAATGCTGAGTTTTAAACCAGCCTTTCCACTCCGCTTTCACGTTCATCAAGAGGCGCTTAAGTTCCTTTTCACTTTCTACCCTAAGGGTGGTGTCATCTGCATATCTGAGATTATTGATGTTTCTCCCAGCAATCTTGATTCCAGCTCGTGCTTCATCCAGTTCAGCACTTTGCATGATGTACTCTGGATATAAGTTAACTAAGCAAGGGACAATATACAGCCCTGAGGTACTCCTTTGCCGATTTGGGACCACTGTGTCCAGCCTCGTGAGAACTGGAACCACGGCCACGCGAGTCCCAGCCAGAGCCCCCGGGCGTGGACTGTCGTCGGGAGACAGCCACCACTCAGACTGGACTCAGAGTGTCGTTCCACTTCAAAACCACGGGGCTGCGTGCGTGCTGCATATTTAAAATGCGTGCACAGCACGTCAAACGCCCGAAGAAATAGGACTGAAGGAAAGAGACCAAAATGTCAGCAGCAGCCACCTCTGGGCAGAGAGCGCATGAAAAGCACCCTGCTGCTTTGAAATCCTCTGCAGTGCTGTCCGAACAGAATGAAGGGCTGTGCCCACCAGCCCCCAATGACTGAAGGGCTGGAGACGGGCCAGTGCTCCTGGGACGGGCTTCCTGCTCCCACATCCGCGGCCCCCTCCCCGCCCCGCTCCTCGGAAACCGCCACTGCCGCCACCTGGGAAAACCCCCAGCTGGCGCTAGGGACGGACGTACGTAAAGGCCAGAGCTGGAGGCAGAGTCCAGAGAGGCAGCGCTGCACCCAAGGAGCCAGGCCCAAGCCGCAGCTGACGGCTGTCACAAGTTACGGGGACGGGGCCGGGCCACGGGGCAGCGCCAGGAAGAACCTGCCACCCACGAGGACGAGCACCACGCGCGTGACACTCAGGAGGGCCCAGACCCAGGGGTGAGCGGCTGGGGTCCAAGGACGACACGTGCGGGAGCAAGTGCCCCGTGCCCAGGAAGCCAGGACAGCGGGCCCAGCTCTGCGCCGGCGGGAGCACGGGCGCTGCTGCTCAGGAACCGGCTGGGCGGCAGGCGGGCAGCGCTTCAACAGGAAGACACACCGTGCGAGTCGGGGGAGGGCCCCTGCCCCAGCCCCACCCTCAGCTTTAGTGCCCAAGCTGACCTCAGCCCTGGGCAGGGGTCCCCAAGTCCTCCCCAGGTGACTCTCGGTACCCAATGGTTGTGAAGGGCCCCCAGTGGCCCACAGAGCCTTCTCTCCACTTGACAACAGGGTCTCCAGCCCACACCCGGCAGCCAGATCACGCCCTTACACCGCACCTCTGACGAGGACAGAAAGGACACTGGAAAGAGGGAGAGGACGGGGTCAGCGGGGATGAGGTGGGCACTGCCCCAGCCCCGGAGCCTGGACAGGCTTCGGAGGGCAGGGGCCCAGGGAGCGCCTTCTGCCCCCGCCCGCCCCGCCTGGCCTGGATGCTGAGGGGCTGAGCAGAGGCCACCGGGTCACACCCCGCCCTGGTCCTTACTCGGGTCCCCAGGTCAGGAGGCGCAGCCGCTGCTCACCACCAAGTCGGAGCAGAGCCCGGTGAGGACTGGTGAGCGGAGAGGGGACACACCTGAGCGCTCTGCCGTCACAAACAGCCTCAAAAACGACAGGTTCCAGCCTCTTGGAGCACTCACTGCGGCAAGCACGCTACTGCGCCTGGACACACAACCCACCCAGGCAGAGTCCGCTGCTAACGGGCCCCGCCTGGGCACAGGGCACACCTTCTTTTGTTTGCCTTTGGCAACAACCCACAGCTTGAGGGACCCGCCCCCCCAACCAGGGGTGGAACGGCACCCTCGGCAGTGACAGGGCCAAGCAAGAGACCCCCAGGTGTCCTCACGGGCAGAGCTTCTTACGAAAGTGGAGGGCGCGCCCCCTGCCCTCTGGACTGTGGTTTCGAGGTGATCACGCCTGGGCTGCTAACTACCCTCCCCTGTCTCGGGGACCAGGTACTCCTTTGCGTATCTGCTGAGCAGAACCATCCAGGAACAGCCTGGACTCCCGTCTACGCGGCTCCACGCTGCTTTCCACACACTCCCTGCAGCCACCCGATGTCCCTCACCTGAGACGAGGCGCCTACGGGTGCGCACGACACAGAGGCGTGGCCAGGCCCTGCTCCCCACGAACTTCCAACACTGCTGGCAAAGTAGGCAACCACGAGCGTCAGAACCGCAGAAGAGAGTCCCGCTCACGCCAGGAGGCATCCAACCAGAGCGCAACAAACTCGGGAGGGAGCAGGCTCACCGTGGGAGCCGTCAGGGGTCAGGAGCCAGACCTCCGACAGGGAAGAGGCCAAGCGACTGCAGCCGGTGGCATGGCCGGAGCCCGGCGGGGGCTCTCCCACTGCGTGGGGACACAGGCGGGGAGGGAACCTGGACAGGCAGCTTCAGATGGAAGGCAGAAGCCTCTCAGCAGGAGAGGGAGAGCGAACTGCCTTCAGGTGGCCGTGCTGGCACCGGGCCAGGCGAAGGAGGCGGCCCACCCTGACCCAGCACGGGCGACTCGCCAGCTCACAGCAGCTGGAGGAGACCGCGGCCCGCGCCCTCCTCCCTGCACTCGGGGTGTACCTCTCCTTCAGAAGATTTCTGATCACACTCAAGTACATGCTGACTATTAAACTACACAGTACCCACGTGCACTGCAGGTCACGAAGGAGCTAAGATCACCCAGCCAGCCAGCCAAAGCTAGCGACTTAAACTCAGCCTGCACCCAACGTCCAGGCTCGTGGGCACGCCAGCTTGCCTGCATCCCACGTGCGTGGTGCTGTGACCTCCTCAGACTCTGAGAGGAGCACCCATCAGGGTGACCCACAGTCATCCCTGGAGAGGCAGGAAGCAACCGTGACTCGAGAACGCTCGCCATGTTCCTGTCTGGAGGGGCTCAGCCCAGGGGGTGGCAAGCACTCCAAGAATCCAGACGCAGACTGCGGGCGAGGTGGCCAGAGCGCCGGGTGGGGCAGGGCCAACCGCGTGAGCTGGGAGGGCGAGGGGCACAGGGTCTGGTGCTCAGCCAGGAAGGCAAGCCGGAGGCAGGCCAGCCAGGCGCAGAGCTGGGCGCCCGTGAGGGTATGGGGCAGCCTGGCACGGTAGGGGCGGCAGGCACAGACTCTGGAGGAGGAATCCCGGCACGGAGCTGAGTCCACCCGCTGCCACCCAAACATTCTGGGTGTCAGAGTGACTGTGGACGGGGCTGGAGTCCTTGAGGTGAGAGCTGACAACTTGAAGCTGGGTGCTCAGCACACAGGTGTGGCGGGGTCTTTACTCGGTTCTGTGACCCATTTTGAATGTTTAAAAAGCCATCAGAATTCCTTTAAAAATTGACCTTTAGAGTTCATAACCAATATCACTGCCCTCAGGGATATTCTTCTGGGGCAAGGACCCCTTGCCCTTCACGAAGTGGCCACGGTCCTTCCCACCCTAGGAGGCCCACTTAGGGTCCTGGACCAGCCAGGCCCCCAAGTCGGGAACGGTACCAACAGCGGGACCATTTCCAGCCAGGAAGCAGCAGGACAGCTGCGGGCCACGAGGCCAGAGGTCAGCGGGGCTTGCGGCGCTGCGCCAGCCACGCTGTGGGACCCAGTGGCCCAAGGGGAGCGGCCAGAGCTGCCAACGGGAAGCCCGCTGGCAGTGGCCCCACCGAAGCGCGCTCGCGCATCTGCCGAGGGCCGACCACCGTCCCCGGTGTCCCCAGAGGTGTGGCCTCGAGGCGGTGGCTGAGCCGACAGGCCAGCTCCTGAGCACGCCCCGCGTTTCCGCGGCCGTTGAGGAGCCCTGGGTGATGGAGCGCTCTGGGCCCTCAGGCCAGTCTCACTCCGGGTCCAGGGGAGCAGAGCCAGGGCTCAGGACCCTGAAGCCAGCGTCTCACCAGCCACGTTCTGGCTGCTTCACTGGGACTTATGGTGACCACACAGGGCCCCCGGCCTCGGGGTGCAAACGTGGTGGGCTGTACCCAGACGCCAGCCCAGCCATGTGGATGCCACGTGGCGAGGAAGTGATGGTCTCAGCAGCCTCCACGCTGGAGAACAGGGCCAGAGTCACACCCCGGAGGTCTGGGGCTGCTGGGGCCTGTGGGCCCAGATCCAGCGGTTTCTACCCGAGGGAGCAGGCAGGCTGCAGACGCACAAGTTTCAGGAGGCCCCTCCCTTGACGGCCTCTCCAGACCAGCAATCGCAAGCTCCTTCCGGTCTGGGCCGAAATCTCTGCATCTCCCAGGTTGCAGACCTGGATCTCCCACGTCCCTTTGGGCTGTGGCAGAAGAGGCAGCTGACCTGTTGCTGCCCCCACCCGCAACTCCCTGCCTGGACCCCCGCTGGAGCCCTGACCCAGCTGCCCTCCCCAGGCCTGTCTCCCCGCCCTGGGGCCTGTCAGCCCAGCGGAGGCTCGGAGGCTCCTTCACTCCCCGCCTGGAGGTGCAGCCAGCTGTACTCAAGGGTGGGAGCTATCAGTGCAGAGCTCAAGACGACTCTCTGGAGACGGCAGCCCTTCCTCTCATTCACAGTGCTGCTCACTTCTCACACGCACTTGCTCTCCAGAAGCCCACAGACCAGACATGCGCGTGCAACACTCACCCAACGACCCCAGGAGGCAGGTCTAAGGCCCACAGAGGCCAGCTGGGGGCCCTCGGGGGCTGCTCTTGCGGTCCTGCTGGGAAAGCCGGTGTTCCGCAAAGAGTGCATCTGAGCCCAGCGAGAGTTTCACAGCTACGCTGCCCAGAGGCTCCTGTGAGCGCCATGGGTCCCCTCACCACCTTCATTGGCCCGTCCTCCTGCCAGGCCCAGGTGGGGGCATCAGGCGACACACCACTGCGAGCCCCCAGCCCTCCGCTCCCCTCCCAGCCCTGTGAAACAGGCTGGGCTCCTGGCTTAGAGAGGAGATGGTCAGAAAGGTGATGTGGCCAAGGCCGCTCAGCTACCACGTGGGGAAAGCATGGGCTCCCAAGCTTCAGAGTGCGCGCTGGAGCCGGTGGCCAGGCCAGCGGCTGAGACAGAGGCCCACACAGCCCCCAGGACGATGCCCGCCGCTGCAAGCCTCAGCAAGTGTTCCCGCCACACGCCAGGTGCCATTTCCACAGGGTCAGAGTCCTGCGGGAAAGTCAAAGGGCCAGAGGCACATTACGGGGGCGGTGACCCATTCTAGGCAGGGTGGGCAGGACCTGGAGAATTCGATGTTGAAGCAGACCTATCAGTAAAGACAAGGAGCTAGTCAGGAATACAGGGGCGGGGCGGGGAGTCTCCCCTTTGCGGAATTCTTTAAATTCTCCATCATACACTGTTTAAAGGGAAAGAACAAAGAAAGAATTTGGAATGTGCAAGAAGCTGAAAGACCAGAGAGGCTGGACAAGGGCAGGGGTTCAAGAGAGGTGGCGAGGCCGGGCCGGCCACGTGGAGCTCTGTCCCGAGGCTGCGGACGGCCACTGAGGAGTTCTCAGCAGGGCAGTGGGGGGCGAGGGGGGGCAGAAGTCGGGAGTTGGGGGCGCAGCAGAGGCTGCCGCGGCGTCCTTGCGAGGCCTCTGGACAAGCCCCACCAGCAATGCCTGCCACAGTGGAGTCGGGAACTGCTGCTTCAGCCCGTGCTCCGAGCACGTTCTCTCCAGAGCGACCCGGAGCTGGGTGAGGGCCGGGCGCCGCTCAGACACACCCCTCCCTCCGCGACAGCCCAGCTCTCCACCTGGCTCTCCTCATCCAACTGTGAAACACCTCCCCAGGGGCCGCCCGGAGGCGAGGTGCTGAGGCCCTGGCTTGCCCTGCGGGCAGCACAGGCTCCATCCCCGGCTGGGGAGCTAAGATCTTGCGTGCTCTGCGACAGGGACCAAACAAGAAACCAGTTCCCAAGACAGCCAACTTTAAGCACCAGCATAAACACTGTGAAGTCAGAAGTGACATATGCCAGGTGTCCTGACCTTTCTTTTGTAACTCTGTGAAGACCATAAATCAAGGCACCAAGAATCACAGCTTTCAAAGTGAAACCTGGAGAGAAAACAGAAAATCTGAGAACTGAGAACACCCACACGAGTGAGGCAGACAGCTTCCGAAACTGCTCATCCCGGCAGCTCACCCAGGCCCTGACCCTGAACACACCCACAGGAGAGGCAGCAGAGCCTCTGCAGATCGAATCAAGGCATTGACTTCAAAGTGGGGACAACATCCCGGATCATCCTGGCGAGCTCCATCTACTCTGAGCCACTAGCAGAGAATTATTTTTTTCTGGATGAGGTGGAAGAGCCCACCCTTGCTGGAGCTGGGCATGTGGGTGTGGGAGGGAATGGAGCCAGCCCCCAGAAACAAAGACAGACTGACCCTGGCAAGGCTAACAGCCGGTTAGGACCGATTTTGCCTCAGGCCTCCAGCTGTGCGGAACTGAACTGTCAACAACCTGACCGAGCCTGAAAGTGAGTTCTACCCCACAGCCTCCAGGAGGAAAGGCACCTGCCAACATTTTGATTTCAGCCCTGGGGAGAAGACTCAGCTGAGCTCACTGAGACCTCTGAGCTACAGAGACTGCCGGGAAATAATACACCTCGGCTGTTTTTAAACCAAACGAACTGTAGGCAGCAACAAAAAAGTAATATCTAAGCACCAATCTGGCAAAAAAAAAAAAAAGGACCCAGGTCCTCTGGAAGCAGAAGGCTGAATCAAGAAACACTAAGTCTGTCCTCTTCACTGGCCTCCAACCCTCAGACCCTCCCCTACCTGCCCCACTTCCTTAGGGGACAATTCATGCCTTTCCCTCTTTAAACTCCAGGCTTCCTCCAAGAGAAATCTGTGACCTGGAGGCCTTTCTTACAGGGGCCCAGAAGTGGACCAAGCCTCAAGAGTGCGGTCTGCAACGTGGGCTGAACCACCCCAGACAACCCCACTGCAGGGCCCTGCCGGGCGCGCCGGCCCCGCTGCCCGCCGGCCCCGCTGCCCGCCCTGGGCTGCCCGCTTCCCTGCCTTCCCCCGCTTCCTTCCTGCCACACGGTTGCACCCCACCCCCTCCATGCAGTCAGTCAGCAAGGACCATCGGCTGCGCTCACTCTCCTCTTTCCCTGGGATCGTCTTCCTCTTTCAGTTTCCAGCACTGTCTCAGGCAGGCCTCTATAAGCGCTTGCCTGACTAGGTCACTCCTCAGTGATTTTATGGAGCGATGAGAAAGACAGGGCTCTAGCAGGGGGGAATTCAGGCATGAAAAACGACAGGTCCCCAGACCCCCAAGAGCTCAGAACTCTCGGAATAGCCTTCCTCGCCTCTCTCCTCGGTTCTTGAAC
>SJYC01148641.1:0-10334 GCA_006408675.1 Madoqua kirkii
GGGGAGGGAGGGTGGGGAAATCGAGGGATCTTCCCAACTCTGGCATCTCCGCACGTTCAGGCAGGCCCCGTGCCAAACAGAGGCTCACCTCCCCAGCGCTGCACTTTCACCGCTAACTGGCCGCCCCCGCTCGCCCTCGCTGCATGACCGTCTCCTGAAACCCCAGGACTCAGCCTAGCACGAGGCCCACCCCGCTGCGCGGCGGGGGCTCATTCTCTCCAAGCCTCAGCTGGCGGGGACGGCCTTTCCCACTCCCACTCGTCTTCCTGGGGCTCGATTTCTGCGTCGCCTGCTCCCCAAGGCTGCTCCTGGCCTGCTCAAGCGAACTGTCAATTCCGGTAGGAGAAAGCGGGCGCTGTAACTGCGCCCCGAGGAGGCGGCGCGTCCACCGGGGGCAGGGGCTGACCCCCGCCGGCCCCGCAAGCCGGAGCAGAAGGCAGCAAAGCCGCAAGCGGCCACGGCGGAGAAGCGGGAGCTCCGCGCGGCGAGTGCCCGCGCGCCAGGCAGCCCCTAGCCTCGAGCGGTCAGCAGCTGAGACCGGGGAGGCGGCAAACACCCCCAGCTCTCCACGCCCACTCCCGACCGAGGGTCGCTTCCTGACGGCCTCTTCCCGTCACCCTCCGGCGAAGCCCGCGGCGCGGAGGGGGTCCCCCGCAGACTCCCGCCCCCGGGCCCCTCCCGTCCGCCCGCAGGCGCGTCTCCGCGGAACCGGGGGCGCCCAGCGCTGTGGACGCCGCCACGGGCTCCTCCGTCCGCAGTGGGCGCAGGGCGGGGAGAGGCCGCCGCCTCCGGAGCACACGGAGGACGGACGCGAAAGCGCAGGACGGTGACTCAGGAGCCCGGGCTCGCCCGCCGCAAGAGCTGGGCCCAGGAAGGCGAGCCCGCGGCCCAGAGGGGACGGGCGGCGAGCGGCGAGGGCCGCGTCCCGGACCCCGCCGCGGGGAGAGCCGCGGAGGCGGCTGCGGGGAGGGCGGGGGTCGCGCCGCCGCCCCGGCCCTACTCACATCTGGCTGACCAGCTTCTGCCGGAAGGCGGCGCTCCGCCAGTCGGTCTCCTGCCCCGAAACGTCCATGCCGGCGCCCCGCTCCCACCTCCCGCGCCCCGCGCCCCGCGCCGCCGCCGCCGCCGCCGCCGCCGCCGCCTCAGTCGCGGAGCCAGGCCCAAACCCGGAAGCCGTCGGCGGCGCCCCGGCCGCGCCGGAAGCGGAGCGGGGATTGTGGGAAACGGGGGCGCGCGCGCGCTTGTGGGAAATGGAGTCCGCGGGCGCCCCACGGCCCGCCGCCCGCCGGCTCGCCTGCTTGGCCCGTGGCCCTGCTGCGTGCAGGTCCCGTGAGCCCAGGGCATCCGCACTGCTCGGGGAGGCGGCGCGAAGCCGCGCGCTGTCTGAGCGGATGCCTTGGAGACACTGTTTATCAAAGACTTCTCAGCACCTGCTCGGCCCTTTCTGCGGCCGCATCCCAAGACGGACCACACGCTGGTTCTCTCCGTGAGACTTTTGGGATTTCATATCTCACCAATGGCTCTATTTTCTAGGGCTTGGGGATGTGAGAAACCCAACCACATTGCTCATTTTTCAGCACAGGCTTTCCCGTCTGGCCCAACAGCCCTGTCCGTGGAGAGCACAGTCCAGATGCTCGCGAAAGGCACACGAACGTGCCGAGTGGAGGAGGAAAGGGGAGCTGGAGGCAGGCGGGAATGGACCCGGGGATGAAGCCTGAGGATACACTTTCAGTTCAGTTCAGTTCAGTCGCTCAGTCGTGTCCAACTCTTTGCAACCCCATGAATCGCACCACACCAGGCCTCCCAGTCCATCACCAACTCCCGGAGTTCACTCAGACTCCCGTTCATCAAGTTCGTGATGCCATCCAGCCATCTCATCCTCTGTCGTCCCCTTCTCCTGCCCCCAATCCCTCCCAGCATCAGAGTCTTTCCCAATGAGTCAACTCTTCGCATGAGGTGGCCAAAGTACTGGAGTTTCAGCTTTAGCATCATTCCTTCCAAATTAATCCCAGGGCTGATCTCCTTCAGAATGGACTGGTTGGACCTCCTTGCAGTCCAAGGACTCTCAAGAGTCTTCTCCAACAACACAGTTCAAAAGCATCAATTCTTCTGCGCTCAGCCTCCTTCACAGTCCAACTCTCACATCCATACATGGCCACTGGAAAAAACATAGCCTTGACTAGATGGGCCTTAGTCAGCAAAGTAATGTCTCTGCTTTTGAATATGCTATCTAGGTTGGTCATAACTTTTCTTCCAAGGAGTAAGCATCTTTTAATTTCATGGCTGCAGTCACCATCTGCAGTGATTTTGGAGCCCCAAAATAAAAAGTCTGACACTGTAACTTCTTAGCAGCGTTTTAATATTCAGGAGTATTGAAACTGTTAGTGGGGGTGTGTGGGGGTCTAGCTGCTCACTACTCAAAAGCCAGTAAGCAGGCCATGCTGATGGAGAGGAACCTGCACTTCACTGTAATGCTGGCAACTGGCAGGGGAGGGTGGAGACATCTGTCCAAAGGCAGATGCCCCGGCCTCCATCCCACCCCCGGCCAGCCCGTGGGGCAAGAGCTCCTACAGACTCGAGTGTAGGGGCTGCGGGACCACAGGCGGGAAGCAGCACGGCCAGCTCTGTCATCTCCAGACCGGACGCCGGGTGGTCTCACCGGCGTCGTCTCGTCCGGTTACTCTTCAGTTCCAGGGTCCTTTGTTCCCGTTTTTTGGGGCCAGTTCTCGGAACTGTGGCAGCTTGGGCCGTGGGTGCAGGCTGGTCATCATGGAGTTAACATCTGCCACCTGGGGACTTAGTATCTGTAGGACAGCTCACAGGATACTGCTGGGCATGCCACCTGCAGTCCTTGAGAAAGAGCTAAAGGCCCCCAACTCTGCTTAATGATTTCTTCATCGTTTGCTCTCTTCGCCTGTCCTCCTTTGTTTCTGCATTTCTCATTTATCTGATTAAACTTACTCTTTGACTAAGGTTCTCTACAGACAAAAGGCTGGTATAGGACATGGAGTGTGGTTGGTAGGGGGAGCAAGGACCACAGGCTCCTGCTCCGTTTCAAAATGAATATGCAAATATAGGCAAGACTGACCTCTCCCCGGGCCCCCACCGGGCAGAATTTGCACGTCTAGGGACAAGAATTATTCTGCACTGTGATTATCTGTAATGTACAGAGTTGTAAACTAGTTCAATGGCAAGGAAATCTGATAGCCCAGAAAAGTGTGGTCCAGACGATGCCCGGAGCATATCACATAATCCTTACATGTTTTTTTTACCTTTTTTCCCATGCCGGTAGCACTTGGTGTACCCAGCGGCGATTGTCACATTACGAATTGCAAATCCAGGTAGGGTGAGGCTGCAAAACAAAGGATCCAGTTTCCTCAACAGGAAGGAAAATGGAGGCTGCCACGCTCTCCCTAGACTGCTCTCTCTGTGGAGGGTGCTTCTCTCTGAATCCGAACAAATCTACTTCTTACCTAAAAACAAAGAAAAGAAAGAAGAGGAAGAATACAAGGGAAGGGGAACCCAAAGATAAAGAGACACTTCAGAGGCACCCCACCCTAAGTCGCTCAGGCGTGTCCGCCTCTTTGCGACCCGTGGACTGTAGCCCCAGGCTCCTCCATCCATGGGATTCTCCGGGCTGGAACACCGCAGTGGGCTGCCATTTCCTTCTCCAGGGCATTTCCCACCCACATCTCCTGTGTCTCCTGCAGTAGCAGGAGGATTCCTTACCACTCGCACCACCTGGGAAGACCAGCCAGAGGTACCCCACCTGTCTGCAATGCCAGGACCTTGTTTGAACCTCGATGCCAATAAATTCCAACGTTCGGCAAGGACGGCCGTGTAGAGAACAGTTGGGAAATGGGATGGCTTGGCTGTTTGGTGAAGTGGATTGGGAAATCCCTGGCGGCCCCTTGGATGGGACTTGGTGCCTTCGCTACAGGGCCGGGTTGTGTCCTGGGTCACTTGATTTAAGAAAAAAAAAGAGCCATTGCTGCATCACAGCCCCTAAATTGCCTGCTTCGGGTCAGGCGCCTAACCGGTGTATTCATGGACCATGTTGCAGAGATGGGCTGGGGGAGCCTGGCGGGCTGCCACGTATGGGGTCGCACAGAGTCGGACACGACTGAAGCGACTTAGCAGCAGCACCAGCAGTTGCCAGAGGAGGGAGAGTGAGCAGATTGTTGTGTCCCCAAAATCAGGTGAGTCCCCGGGACCAGCTGCCAAGCGGGCAGCCTCGACCTCACGCAGGCAAGAATCCAGGAGTGAGCCCCAGGAGAGTAAAAGCCAGTTTATGGACAGACAGGTTCCATGGATAGGATGCGTCCCTCTCAGAAAGTGAGGCGGCCCTGGGTTGCGGGCTGTTTTGTTTTCACAGTTTGGGTGAAAAACGTAAATAAAATATTGAAAAGCACAGACGCCACTTTGCTGGTCCGGACAGTCAAGGCTGTGGTGTTTCCAGTAGTCATGTGTGGATGTGAGAGTTGGACCCTAAAGAAGGCTGAGCCCAGAAGAATGGATGCTTTTGAACTGCGGCATTGGAGAAGACTCTTGAGAGTCCCTTGGACAGCAAGGAGATCCAACCACCCTATCTTAAAGAAATCAACCCTGAACAGTCTTGGAAGGACTGATGCTGAAGCTGAAGTTCCAATACTTTGGCCACCTGATGTAAAGAGCTGACTCACTGGAAAAGACCCTGATGCTGGGAAGGACTGAAGGCGGGAGGAGAAGGGGACGACAGAGGATGAGATGGTGGGATGGCATCACCCACTCAATGGACTTGAGTTTGAGCAAGCTCCAGGAAATGATGAAGGATAGGGAGGCCTGGCGTGCCGAGTGGCAAAGAGTTGGACACAATTTAGCGACTGAACAGCAACGCCACATTTTGGTGGCTAAGTGGGAGTGTCGTGCCAAGTCCTCTGGGGAAGGGGCTCAGCTCCGTTCAGTTCAGTCGCTCAGCTGTGTCCGACTCTTCGCGACCCCGTGGGCTGTGGCACCCTAGGCCTCCCTGGTGAGAGGGTAGGGCTTTCCAGGAATTAGACTGCTGTCTACCTTCTGGCCTTTCGTGACTGACCTGGGGCCGGTCCTGGCCTCAGCGGCTGTGTCAGTTAGCTGATGGTTTATAATAAGCGTATAACGAGACTCGAGCTCCACTGGAAGTCAAGTCTTTTGCCGCCGGGGCCGACCTGGTTCTAACCAGTTAATGTCACAGCCTCGACGGCTGTACCGTTCTTGTCTTGGTGTTTCCCTGCCCCCTTCCCTCTGTCTCACTTCCGCTTTGGTTCTGCTTTTTCACAACTGAGGATATGCCTGCCGCGGTGAATACCCTGCATACACTGTCTTGCTTTCATCTGGGAATTCCTCTGATACGCAGAACTGGTGCTGCTGCTTCCCAGAGAGCCGCCGTGCATTTATTTAAGAGTCGGTCAATCACCAATTCCGATAGTTCTGGGTACCGGTTATGTAACACTATGTAACAAATCACACCACAGCCAAGTAGCTGAAAATGGCAACAATAAACATCCCTTGTCTTCCATCTTTCCTGCTGCTGCTAAGTCACTTCAGTCGTGTCCGACTCTGAGTGACCCCGTAGACGGCAGCCCACCAGGCTCCTCCGTCCATGGGATTTTCCAGGCAGGAGTACTGGAGTGGGGTGCCGTTGCCTTCTCCTATGGGCCAGGGATTCAGGAGCGGTTGAGCTGGGTTCTGGCTCCATCTTTTTCTTTTCTTGTCTCTCTCTCTCTCGTTTCTTAACTTTGGCTGTGCTGAGTCTTGGTTGCAGCATGAACGATCTAGTTCTCTGACCAGGGATCGAACCTGGGCTTCCTGCGCTGGGAGCACAGTCTTAGCCGCTGGACCAGAGGGAAGCCCCTGGCTCAGTGTCTCGTGAGGTTCCAAACAGCTGTGGGACGCCGGGGATCCGCGTGCTCAGACGGCCTGGCTGGGCTGGAGAGTCTGAGTGCCAGACAGCTGGCTCCTGGCAGGCAAGTGGGGGCCGGTTTTGACAGAGGTCTGGGGTCCACGCAGGCCTCTCCACAGGGCTGCCTGAGTGTCTTTACGTCGGGCTCGGGGGCGAGAGCTCACGGAGCGCAGACAGAGGCAGACGCGAAGCTTGAGGCCTTTTACCATCACACGCTTCCCTACTGTCTCATTCAGTCCCTTGGAACCAGTCCTGAAGCCAGGCCACGTTCAAGGACAGGAAGAAAAACTGGTATTCACCCCTTGCTGGGAGTGGAGTCCAAGATCTTCCAGGCATTTTTTTTTGGGGGGGGAAACGAATTAAAATCTGTTTATCTGGCTGCCTGGGTCCGAGCTGTGGGGCGCTGGGTCTGCGCTGACGCATCTGAGAGCTCAGTTCTGCACTCAGCGGCATCACTTGCCCTGGGAAGTGGACTATGATCACTGGGCCCAGGGACGTCCCTGCAGTCGTGTTTGTAAACCACTGTAAGTGGCCCATTTGGCGCCCGCCCTGTTCCTGACTGCCTAGCCTGGCCCAGATAAAGCTCTTTGCCTGATCTGGGAGCACACCCAGCCTCCATACTTATTCAAGCTCCTCATTCCCCACCCTGGATAATCCCGATAGGCCAGGGCATCAACAACGCCCCCACCCTTGACATCGCACATTAGTAATCTTCCACCCAGCAACCCTCACTCTGGCCCTAGCCGCCTCTGCTGTACTCAGAGGTGACCCGGAGCCCTTCCCCACTGAGAGCCCCCGAGGACAGCAGTAGTCTTCCTGAATCGTCTTTCTTACTGTTTCCACAGGTGTCAGAATAATATTTTCTTCACCAGCGTGGGAAAGTGAGGTGTAACATTTGCATTTCCTGAGTATTACCGGCATTAAACTTGACTTCCTTTGTTTATACCCACTGAGACTTCCTCTTCTGTGAGCTTCCGGTGAAGACCCTTTATCATTTTTCAGGTTGGTTGACTTTCTAATTCTTAACTTTTAAAAGTTCTTATTAAAAAAAAGCCCCTGGAGTGGTTAGGGGTCCACCTGCCAGCGTAGACTCGTGGGCCAGGAAGACCCCACGTGCAGAGCGGCAGCTGCGCCCACGTGCCACCGCAGCTAAAGCCTGTGTCCCCAGAGGACGGCAGCAGGAGAAGGCCCTGAGGCCCAGAGGGCGGCCCGGCCCTCCCCCGGAGAAAAGCCTGTGCCGCGAGCAAGACCCGGCCAGCGAGAGCAGTCGTCTCTGGGAGGGAGCTCCCTGGTGCGCTCTAAGTGGGTACTGTCAGTTCCGCCACAGATGCGTTCACTGCTGTACGGGTCACGCGCGGGTTTGTGTTTTTACTTTCACTGATGTGTATACTTAAAAACATCTATTTATTTCTTTGGTCCAGTCTTCGCTGCGGCACACGGCTCATCCCCCTTGGAGCATGGGCCTCCCTGACTGCAGGGCGCCAGGACTCCGTTCCCCTGCGGCGTGTGGGGTCTTGTTCACAGTCGGGGATGAAGACCGTGCCCTCTGCATTGGAAGCCAGGCTTCGTAACCTCTGGACCTCCAGGGAATTCTCTGGGTTTTGTCCTCTTTTGAGTGTTAACTGCTCACATTCATTTCCACTTATTTAATGGACTCAGTATCATTTGTTATTGTTTTGTGCTTAAAAAATTTTGCTTTTGGCTGTGTCCTGCAGCTTGCGGGATTGTTAATTCCCTGACCAGCGGAATCACCACGTCCTAACCTCTGGGCCTCCTGGGGATTCCCTGGATGAATTTTTTCACAGACTCTTTGCCACTTGCTGCCAACGTCTCCACCAGTCTTGACTGATTTTTGCTTGCTTAGGATGGCTGTGATCAAACTGCTCTGCAGACAGACACGGTGCTGCTCCCCTTTCAGGTCCTTCCCACTGGGTGGAGATGTCAGACCCCCGTTCTCTCCTCCAGCCTGCTGCCGAGGGTCTCTGCCTCCGACCTCTCTGTGCTTCACCTCCCTCCTCTTACCCTCCTGAGTGCCAGCCCTGTTCTCCCTGCAGAAGTGCAGCCAGGGAGGAGCAGACAGAGCTTGGACCCTCGGGGAATAGAGGCTTTGCTTGGAAGCTGACACGTCCCTGGGGGGACACCAGGTTATCCTGCCCATCCCTCCCTGAGGCCTCTCCCGCCCTGCCCCTCCTCTGCTGCGGACGTTCCGGTGGTGGGGACCACTGACTTGAGCCGGCTGTATTTTGAGATAAGGGTCCCTCCAGCTCAGAGCAGACGGGCGCCTGTCCTCTCCCCACAGTCCCGGCCAGCGGCCGCACCTTGCTCCGGGCCTCCTGTCCTCCTCGCCCGCCGGCTCCTCTCTGCTGCCCAGGAAGCGTCCTCCTCCAGTCTCCCTCTTCATCTGTAGAACCATCGGAGGCCTGTGCCCTCCTTTCACAGCTCAGTCACTGCAGGCTGGCTGCTGCCCCCTCAGGAGAGGACTCCCTCTCCCAGCCCCTTTGGGCCTCTGCGGGCACCCCTTCCCTGCCCCTCTGGGTGCCCTTGGAAAACCAGTGTGCTCTGCACTCGGCTCACCTTCCTTTCCCCATCCCTGTCCTGGCTCGGTGTATTACCTCCAGAAGGGCATGACTCCCCCAGAAAGGCCTTCAGCTGGACATCTGCAGCCTCCTCACCGTCCTGGGCCCCTGGAGGGCCTTGTCTTTCCCTAAACCCGCTCCTGCTCCAGTCTCTGTGATGAGGAGAGCTTGGCTGTCCCCCACTGTGACTTGGGCTGACCCTTCCTCACGCATCGCTCCCCTCTACAGGTACTGGGGAACCTGCCTCCTCCCCAGGTTTCCGGCCAACACTGCCCTCTGAACTTGATTCTTTTCCCTCTGAGGGCCACTGCTT
Organism: Madoqua kirkii; assembly: GCA_006408675.1. NCBI lineage: Eukaryota > Metazoa > Chordata > Mammalia > Artiodactyla > Bovidae > Madoqua > Madoqua kirkii. The sequence continues at coordinate 8,807 of SJYC01148641.1, forward strand.
CCCTGCTGCCCCTCCAGGCCAGTCTCTGCTACATGAGCTGGCAACTGCCTGCCCAGGCTGACCCAGGCTGGAGGGCTGGGTCTGGTCTCCAAGTTTCCTTTCATGCTTAGAAATTCCTGGCGGCTGGCTGACCGCTCACTAGACTGGATCTGCGGACACAGTCTTCAAACTGGAATGCTGTCTGTGCTCCCCCCGAAGTCCTCATCTGGTACACAGCTGTGTGGCCACCACCTCCCAAAAGGCCTCCTGGAGGGCCTCTCCCACTGAGAACGCCGGCTCCTGGGCAGGCGCGGTCTGCTCGGCTTGTCTGGCACGTCACGCAGCGGGGTGTGTGGCCAGGACAGGGCATCTCCACTTACTTTCTCCCTCATCCACGGTTGCCCGCCCCCCGCCCCCGCCCCGATCTTTTCAACCTTGAGCTATCCCAGCTCTGTCCTCCCCTCAGAGCTCTCCATCCTCCAGACACAGCCTTCGCGCTCGCGCTCGAGCCTCGAAGGATGGGGTCCTCTGCGGGGCGGCGGAGAAAGATGCACACAGGAGCCTCTGGCTGGAGTGCAGGGACCCAGCTGCAGGCTGGCAAGCAGATATACTCTCAGCTCACTTCAGTCAGTCAGTCACGTCCAACTCTTTTCAACCCCATGGACGGCAGCACGCCAGGCCTCCCTGTCCATCACCAAATCCCAGAGCTTGCTCGAACTCATGTCCATTGAGTCAGTGATGCCATCCAACCAACTTATCCTCTATCGTCCCCCTTCTCTTCCCGCCTTCAATCTTTCCCAGCATCAGGGTCTTTTCCAATGAGTCACTTCTTCACATCAGAAGGCCAAAGTATTGGAGCTTCAGCTTCAGCATCAGTCCTTCCAATGAATATTCAAGACTGATTTCCTTTAAGATGGACTGGTTTGATCTCCTTGCAGTCCAAAGGACTCTCAAGAGTCTTCTCCAACACCAAGTTCAAAAGCATCAATTCTTTGGTGATCAGCTTTCTTTATACTCCCAACTCTCATATTCATACATGACTACTGGAAAAATCATAGCTTTGACTAGACGGACCTTTGCTGGCAAAGTAATGTCTCTGCTTTCTAATATGCTATCTAGGTTGGTCATAACTTTCCTTCCAAGGAATAAGTGTCTTTCAATTTCATGGCTGCAGTCACCATCTACAGTGATTTTAGAGCCCCCCAAAATAAAGTCAGCCACTGTTTCCACTGTTTCCTCATCTATTTGCCATGAAGTGATGGGACCAGATGCCATGATCTTCATTTTCTAAGTGTTGAGTTTTAAGCCAACTTTTTCACTTTTCTCTTTCACTTTCATCAAGAGGTTCTTAAGTTCCTCTTCATTTTCTGCCATAAAAGTGATGTCATCTGCATATCTGAGGTTACTGATATTTCTCCCAGCAATCTTGATTCCAGCTTGTGCTTCATCCAGCCCAGTGTTTCTCATGATGTACTCTGGATATAAGTTAAATAAGCAGGGTGACAATGTATAGCCTTGACGTATTCGTTTCCCTATTTGGAACTAGTCC
>SJYC01148646.1:0-14645 GCA_006408675.1 Madoqua kirkii
GTGCCCGTGGCGGCACGGGAGGAGAGCCGGGCCGTCGTGGAGGCCCAGGGGGTGTGGGGGCCGAGGGCAGGACAGACACTGGCACAGTGAGTGGGCAGTGCACTTGGGCGGGTTCAAGATCAAGGTCTAAATCAGCACAGCTCCAGCTGCAGGGACCGCGCTCCGTGGTGGGGGCACCGCCTGCTTGCTGTGGGGCCTGGGCGGACACCCAGGGTCCTGCCCGAGTGTCGGAGCTGCGCTGTCCCCGGCCCTCTCTCTTGACCTCTCACTTTCCTTAGATCTGAGACAGGCAGGCTGCCCGCCCACCCCAGCCTTTTCTGCTCTCGTCTCAGGAGGAGAGGCCCCACTGGCTCGGCTTCTGCGTGGACTCTGTCCCGCTGTGGGTGGGGTTTTTAGCTCTGCTGGGGGGGCTTGGGTGCCGGCCATGCTGGGGGAGCTTCCTGGGGCCTGTTCAGCATGAGCTGAAGCGCGCACAGCAGCCGTGGGTGAGTTCTTGAGCTGCGCTTAGTAGCTCAGTCGTGTCCGACTCTGCGACCCCATGGACTGCAGTCCGCCAGGCTCCTCTGTCCCTGGGATTCTCCGGGCAAGAATACTAGAGCAGGTTGCTATGCCCTCCTTCAGAGGATCTTCCCAACCCAGGAACTGAGCTGGGGTCTCCTTCACGGCAGGCAAATCCTTTACCGGCTGAGTTACCAGGGAATTTCCTGGGTGACTCCTTTTTTGGGGGGTGGTGACTTTATTTTTTGGTGCCAAAAGCTGGAGATGTCTCACTCTCTTAATCCTCCTGCCAAGCCTATGGGACCCATTGTACAGATACAGTGGCTGGCGCCCAGAGAGGTTAAGTTCTGTGCCCACACAGCAAGTGAGAGACCCACACATCCAGTGCCCCTTCCGTGGCCCTAAGGCCAGGCTCCCAAGCTGGGCACAGAGCGAGGAAGCCAGGCCACCCAGGACGGAAGGCGGGCAGTGTTCCCAGGCCGTCCCAGCAGGCCATTCTGGTGGGGTCGCCTGCAGAAGGACCAGCTCCAGAGTCTTGGGCTCAGGCCGGCAGAAGAGGCAGGGGGTGATGAGTCTCCCCGCAGATGGGCTCCTTGCAGCCCCAGGGCAGGGCCAGGCTGGGTGGGTGAGGACACTGGGGGTCAGGAAAAGCCAGGCCTGCTGAGTGTTCCTGTCTCTGGTTTCCAGTTTCATTTGTGGAAGCTAGCCCATTCCTTGAAGTTTGGGGATTTATGGGTCTTGTTCCCCAGGTCCCATATCTTTGGCCCAAAGGAGAATCCAGCCCTTTCTGGGAGAGGGGACTCCCTTGGGGTCCTGGGTGCCACCTGGAGTTTAGTGATCGTCTCAAGCTGGGAACATGGAGGGCATCTTCTGAGGGGCCTGCTAAATAGGGCAGCTCAGCCTTTCCTTTCCTTGAACCCCACCCACCAGGGCCATCAAGCCCCTCCCACCTCCTCCACCAACACTTGCCAGTTATGGGTTCCCATCCTCCCCGAGAGACCCTCTGCTCCGAGGTTGGACAGAGGCCGTGTGCCTTTAGGATCTGAGACCCCACAGACCTGCAGTCTGAGCGTCTGCTCCTTCTCGACCTCCTTTGCCCGCAGCATGGGCACACACCACCTCAGCCCTCACGACCCTCGCCAGGGGCCACGGCTTCACTTGGGCAGGGCCACTGAACCTCTGTGCCTGCCCACCCCATCAGGCCAGGGCTCAGGAGGCTGCACCACCCCGACGTGGGGCACTTAGGAAGTTCTTCTCTCCTACTGTACCTTGGAAAAGCCAAATAAAATTGAGGTTTCCTGAAACTGCACAGAGAGGACGCTCAGTGTGGCCTTCCTCTAGCCCGAGTCTCGCCCTGGCGCTCTGCGGCCCTCACTTGCACTGTGCTCACCTGGACAAGCTCTCTGGGTGTCCCCTGCCTGAGCAGACCCCTTGCCCAGTCCACCTCGCTCAGAGGCTGCCTGTCTTAGCCCCAACAGGGCACCCTGATGTGCTGCCTGACCCAGCCAGTCCGGCACTGTCTGGGCCTGAACCCTTGACAGCCATCGGGCCCCACCCCGGGGTGCCCAAGCCTACCTCACGGGAACAGGTCCTGGAGGCCCAGAGACTTTTGCCCCACCCCCACCTCACCACTGTCCCTCCTCGGACGCCTGGGGTCTTTTTTCTCAGGCCCAGCGGATAGGGGAAGAGGGCACAGATCAGGAGAGGCAAGACCCCCAAGTAGAGGGAACTGTGGAGTTCTTGGAGGTGGTGTGCACTCTGCCGCCTCCCAGGGTTTGCTCTGGATGGCTGAAATTTGTGACCTCCTCGAGTCCCCAGAACCTATAGCAGCGCCTCCGATAACCACCTCCCTAGGGCAGGAGGGTGGGGATTGCTGGGGGTGGGGGCGGTCCTAGCGCGAGGGGCTCAGACTCAGGCGCCAGTCTCTCTGCCTGCAGCTCCCAGGAGCTCACGTGCTGCGCCGGCTGGAGGCAGCAGGGGGACGAGTGTGGGATCGGTGAGTAGGTCACCCTGGGATCGGGGCCGAGGGTTGGGGCGGGAGTGCACAGAGAGGAGACAAGTGCGGCGGTTGGACTGGGGACACCTCGGCCCGTCTCGTCCGCAGCTGTGTGCGAAGGCAACTCCACGTGCTCGGAGAACGAGGTGTGCGTGCGACCCGGCGAGTGCCGCTGCCGCCACGGCTACTTCGGGGCCAACTGCGACACCAGTGAGCGCATCCGGGCGGGCGCGGGGCGCAGGGGACAGGGTCCCAGAGCGTCCCGCCCCCTTCGCTCAGGCCCCGCCCCCGCAGGGAGCTCTCGCTGGGGAGGAAGAAAGCGCCGCAGCGCCTGTGCGGATGCTTCAGTCGTATCAGCATGAAGCTACCCCGGATCCCGCTTCGCAGGCAGAAGCTGCCCAAGGTCGTAGGTAAGGATGACCCGGGAACACCTCCGACGCAGGCGGCTGCCGGGAAGTGGGCGTGACCGGATCAGCATAGGAACTGCGGGGCCTTGATTGTCCCTGGGTGGGGCGAGGGGAGGTGCGCCCAGGGCGAGGAAAGAGGGCTCGCGGATACGGGGGAGCCCGGGAGGAAGGCAGGGATGGTGGCCTGGACGTTCCGTCGCCCCGCAGTCTGCGGGAGTGAACGCACCGTCTGTCCCTGTCTCTTATACACATCTAGATGTGTATAAGAGACAGCGCCTGGGCCTGCCCCGTCTCCGCCCCTGCAGAGTGCCCGCGCCAGTTCTGGGGTCCCGACTGCAGGAGCTCTGCGTCTGCCACCCGCACGGGCAGTGCGAGGACGTGACGGGCCAGTGCACGTGTCACGCGCGGCGCTGGGGCGCACGCTGCGAACATGCGTGCCAGTGCCAGCACGGCGCGTGCCACCCGCGGAGCGGCGCGTGTCGCTGCGAGCCCGGCTGGTGGGGCCCGCAGTGCGCCAGCGCCTGCTACTGCAGTGCCACGTCGCGCTGCGACCCGCAGACCGGCGCGTGCCTGTGCCACGCGGGCTGGTGGGGCCGCAGCTGCAACAACCAGTGCGCCTGCAACACGTCGCCGTGCGAGCAGCAGAGCGGCCGCTGCCAGTGCCGGGAGCGCACGTTCGGCGCGCGCTGCGAGCGTTACTGCCAGTGCTTCCGCGGCCGCTGCCACCCGGTGGACGGCACGTGCGCGTGCGAGCCCGGCTACAGGGGCAAGTACTGCCGGGAGCCGTGCCCCGCCGGCTTCTACGGCCTGGGCTGCCGCCGCCGGTAAGCGCGGCCTCCGCCCGGGGCAGGGAGGGAGGGACAGGCCGCCGAGGGGGCGGGAGTGCGGCGGCCCGGGCCCCGCCTAGCCTCCCGCCCTTCCCCAGATGCGGCCAGTGCAAGGGCCAGCAACCGTGCACCGTGGCCGAGGGCCGCTGCCTGACGTGCGAGCCCGGCTGGAACGGCACCAAGTGCGACCAGCCATGCGCCGCCGGCTTCTACGGCGAGGGCTGCGGCCGCCGATGCCCGCCGTGCCGCGACGGGCACGCCTGCAACCACGTGACCGGCAAGTGCACGCGCTGCAACGCGGGCTGGATCGGCGACCGGTGAGCGACCCGCGTGCGCCCCAGACACGCAGCCCCCCGCCGCCCTCCCTACCCCGACCGCCCTCCGCGTTGGGTCTGTGGGCTTCGTGGTCGTTGGCCCTGCTTCCACTGACGCCCCCTGCCCGCGTTCCGAGGTGTGAGACCAAGTGCAGCAACGGCACGTACGGCGAGGACTGCGCGTTCGTGTGCGCCGACTGCGGGAGCGGCCACTGCGACTTCCAGTCTGGACGATGCCTATGCAGCCCGGGCGTCCATGGGCCCCAGTGAGTGCCCGGGGACGAGAGGTCTGAGGAGTCAGTATCTGGCACAGGGCTCCGGCCAGACCCCAGGTGCTGCTGTATCGGCGACCAGGCGGGACCCCAGCTTGGCCCTCAGCCAGCTAGGAAGCGACCAGGGGCTCTTGGGGGGCAGTTTCCTGCCCTGGTGTGGAGCCGGCGTTCGAGCCGGATTTGGCGGCCAGGTCAGCCTGTGGTCAGTGGGCTCCCCTAAGCTGTTGACATGAAGTGACCAGGGACCTCCACGTACACCCACGGATCTGGTCTAGCAGCTTCTCTTTCCTCTACACAAGAGTCAGCCCCCGAAGTGGGCACCGCGGACAGTGATCTCGGCCGGGCCCTCAGACTCCCCGGCGCTGGAGTGCACCCATGCATTTCCAAAACACTGATCGCCCAGGACGTGCTGGAGGTGGGGGTGGCCGCAGTCCCTAGAGAGTGGAGCCAGGGAACGCGGGGCTGGCCGGCCGCCGGGTCGAGCGCGGGAGGCGTCTCGGAGGGTAGCTCGGCGGCGCCCCCAGACCCCGCCCGCCTCCCTGACCTCGCGCTCCCGCAGCTGTAACCTGACGTGCCCGCCCGGGCTCCACGGCGTGGACTGCGCCCAGGCCTGCAGCTGCCACGAAGACTCGTGCGACCCGGTCACCGGTGCCTGCCGCCTGGGTGAGTGGGTAGGGGCCACCGGGCAGGGGGGCGGGGCTCGCTGGCCCCCGCTCTGATCGGGCGCTCCCCACAGAGACCAACCAGCGCAAGGGCGTGATGGGCGCGGGAGCGCTGCTCGCCCTGCTCCTCGGCCTGCTGCTCTCGCTGCTCGGCTGCTGCTGCGCCTGCCGCGGCAAGGACCCAGCGCGCGGGTGAGGTTTCGCGGCCGGGCCTTAACCCTGCGCGACCGGCTAGGTACAGACCTAGCCCAGGCCCCGCCCCCGGTGGCCCCGCCCCTTCGCTCAGGCCCCGCCCCGAGGGGCCGCGTACACTGTAGGCCCCGGCCCCCGTCAGCTCGCGCCCCCTTCTTGCCCCGCCCCTCCGGCCAAGGCACGGTCCCGCCCCCTTCGCTCAGGCCCCGCCCCCGCAGGGAGCTCTCGCTGGGGAGGAAGAAAGCGCCGCAGCGCCTGTGCGGATGCTTCAGTCGTATCAGCATGAAGCTACCCCGGATCCCGCTTCGCAGGCAGAAGCTGCCCAAGGTCGTAGGTAAGGATGACCCGGGAACACCTCCGACGCAGGCGGCTGCCGGGAAGTGGGCGTGACCGGATCAGCATAGGAACTGCGGGGCCTTGATTGTCCCTGGGTGGGGCGAGGGGAGGTGCGCCCAGGGCGAGGAAAGAGGGCTCGCGGATACGGGGGAGCCCGGGAGGAAGGCAGGGATGGTGGCCTGGACGTTCCGTCGCCCCGCAGTCTGCGGGAGTGAACGCACCGTCTGTCCTGGTGCGGAGCCGCAGGTGGACGCGGGACCTGTGCGTGCGAATGCCCTGCCGCAAGAAGCCCCCGCCCCTGGCCCAGACTTCTGGAAGTGCCCAGGGTCTTCCCTGGAAAAAGGGCAGGCTGACCCCTGGGCCCCCACCGCTGTCAGGACGGGTCAGCTGCCGGGTTGCAGGACTTGCCGTTTTCTCTTCTCTGTCTGCACTGATTCACACCGGGGTGGAAGCTCTCTGTGTCTTTCCCACTTTTTTCCAAAGATGAAGGGGACGAGGTGATGAAGGCTCCTGGGAGGTAAAGGTGGAGACAGCTGAGAAAAGCCACGCTGGGCCCACTCAGCATGGTGGGGTCTACAGACACGGGTGTAGGGGCTGGAGCCCACCTCCTGTTTGTGTGAGGGGGACAGGCTGGCCAGCCTCTGGGATTCTCTGTTGGTAGGGTCTACATCTGTGGAGGCTGTGCCTGGGGGTGGCAGCCTGCTGAGGTGGGCTGAGCCAAAGGGTGGCCTCTCCACTGCGCGTTTGCTCTCAGAAACTGCCGCAGGGCGGGTCTGAAGCATGGCTTGGAGGGCCTGATGGCGTCTCCCAGCCAGGTGCTCCCTCTTTTCACAACTTCCGGCCTGACCTCAGTCAGCTCCCTGGGGGCTGGGAGAGGCCTGTTGAGTTGCCTGTCCTACTCAGAGTCTTGGGGTATGGCTGGTTGGGTCCCCACCTCACTGCGGCAGGAGGGCTGGTGAGGGCCCTGGCTCGGGCAAGGCAGGGCCCCTGGCAGCTGCGCTCCCTCCTCCCCAGTGGCCCATCACGACCTGGACACCACGCTCGACTGCAGCTTCCTGGAGCCGCCCGTGGGGCTGGGGCAGCCCTCCCCGTCATGGTCCTCCCGGGCCTCCTTCTCCTCCTTCGACACCACGGATGAAGGCCCTGTGTACTGCGTGCCCCACGAGGGTGAGTGCGCACCCCCGAGGGGGAGTTCGCCTCCTTGGGGTGAGGGCCCCTCTTGCTCTGACGCAGAGAAGGGTTCTCGCTGGAAAGGTCTCTGCTGGGAGCGGCGGGAGGGCTGGCGGTGCCGAGAGCTGGGGGTGGGGGCACCGCTGAGGCTGCAGCTCAGGCTTCGTGCTGCCCAGCACCAGACTCGGCTGGGGGTCTGTGGAGGCAGCCACGGCTGGGTTCACATCGGGGGAGCCCAGGCAGAGAGAAGTTTCTGGGCTGGGGAGGAGCTGGCAAGAGGGGACGGGAAAGGGAGTCCTCGGGATCTGGAGGCACACTTTGACGGGAGGCCTTGGCTCACAAACGCCAGGAAGCAGGCTCACTTTCTGGGCTTCTGGCTCCTCTCCTCTTGCTACCGTCCCCGTGAATGACTCTGGGGAGGTGACCAGGTGACCCTGGGCCTTGGAAGGCATTGCTCTTAAGGAAGGATAAGGAATCGAGGGTCAAATGTGGCGATGGTGCCCCGAGGCCGGGAATGGGGTGCGGGAGCTGCGGCCCAGGAAGGAGCCCCTCGTCCTGCCCAGGGGCTCCAAGTCTGCAGTCAGCGCGGGGAGCATGCCAGGCCTGTCTGGATGCCAGGACACCTGGGCGCCAGCGGGGCGGGAAGAGGACAGGAGGGGGCGCCGGCGGTGGCTTGCGCCTGGAGGCTGGAGGGCCGAGCTTTTCCCGAGGGCGGTGACCGGCGCGCTCTTCCCTGGTCAGAGGCGGCCAACGAGAGCCGGGATTCGGAGGCCCCTGCCACGGCGCCGGTGACCACGCCCGCAGAGGAGACGGTGCCCCTCCCCGCGTCCTCCGACAGCGAGCGGTCGGCGTCGAGCGGCGACGGGCCGGGAGGGGCGCTGTATGCGCGTGTGGCCCGGCGCGAGGCCCGGCCGGCCCGGGTCCGAGACGAGGCCCGAGGCCTGTCGCTTTCGCCATCGCCCGAGCGCCGGAAGCCGCCACCACCCGACCCCGCCACCAAGCCCAAGGTGTCCTGGATACATGGCAAGCAGGGTGCCGGGGCCGCCGCCGCCGCCCCTGCACCCTCGCCTCCACCCGCGGGCCCCGAGGCTGCTCCCAGCCCTAGCAAGAGGAAACGGACGCCCAGCGACACGTCGGCGCGGCCCCCTGGGCTGGCAGAGGAGGGGCCAGCCCTCGTGGCACCCTCCCCGCCTCGGGCTCGGGCTCGGGGCCGCGGCCCAGGCCTCCCAGAGCCCACGGACGCTGGCGGGCCCCCGCGCAGCGCGCCGGAGGCTGCCTCCATGCTGGCCGCCGAGCTGCGCGACAAGACTCGCAGCCTGGGCCGCGCCGAGGGGCCCCCGGGCATGCAGGGCCCCCGAGAGAAGCCGGCGCCTCCGCAAAAGGCCAAGCGCTCCGCGCCTCCCTCCTCTCCGGCCCGCGCGCCCCTCGCTCCTGAGGCCCTGGGGCCCGAAAAGGTGGCAGCCAGCGCCCCCGGATCCGACACCCCTCGAAAGAAAACCCCCATCCAGAAGCCGCCCCGCAAGAAAAGCCGGGAGCTGGCGGGCGAGCCGGGCCGGGCAGGCGCACCCACGCTGTAGTAAGGGGGCCCCGTGGGCCCACAACTCCCCTGCTTAGCAGCGCTGCTTGGCACCCCGCGCCCCGCGCCCCGCGCCTCCCGCGGGGGCCCCAGTCTGGAGCTGCCGGGCGGGAGGCTGCGTGTCGCCGATTCAGGCCCCGAGGCCCTCCTGGACGGGACCATTCTCGCTGCCGCAGGAAGCCCCATCCCGGTGGCTGAGGCCTGACAGGCGCTTCGCTGACCCCTCCCTTCCCACGGCCTCCCTGGGGAGGGCTCCCATCTGCCTGCCGGGCTCTCCCGGTCCGGGGCTGGAGGGCTCTGTCTGGAGAACACCTCCCACTGGCCCAGAGTGCCTTGGCCCGGCCGCCTTCTCGCTGGCTGGGGCCAGGAGCACGTCCACCCTGGCTGCCTCTCCGGTCGAGGCCTGGCGCCTCTGGCTGGAAGCGCCTTCCACTGGCTGGGCCCCAGGGCCTCTGGCTGACAGGATCCTGGGGAGGAGGGCTGGTCTCTGCTCCTCAGGGGCTTGGCTGTCCCCCACCAGTCCTTCCCAGCCCCCTCTGCTGTCGAGCTGGTTTTGATGGCTTCCCAGCACCCCACATGCCTGGGAATCCGAGGGGCGACTCCAGTGGCCTGAGGAGATGTATTTATAGGCCCCCAGCAGGGCTGCTCCCTCCCCCACCCCCGGGGGCCCCAGGATGGGCTCCTCTTGGCAGGGGCTCGGCCAAAGCTTTCCGAATAAAGTGCCTCCCCCCCCTCAACCATGGTCTGCCTGCTTCCTCTCTGCTGGGCCTCTGACAAGGACGGCACCCCAAGAGACCTGGCACCCCGTGACCCAGTGGCTCTGGGAGCCCAGATGTGGTCCCCCAGGACCACGTGGGAAGTGCGTCCTGTCCGTCTGCCCAGCCTTGATCTTTTTAGCCGGTGTGTTGGGCACCCACTCGGCCCACACCCCTGCTGGTGGTGCTGGGCGGGCATCAGGAACAGATTGGGTGCTTACGAGGAAGGAGCCGGTGTGTGGCTACCCCTGCCCTGCGCCTTCCCCACCGGCCACTGCTGTCCGCTTGGGGTCCGGAGCTCTTTGGTGTGTCTGGGGCCTGTCAGAGGCTGGGGCCAGGGGGCAGCAGGCCAGGGGCACAGCCTCCAGCTGGGCCACGTCTGGCAGTGCACAGAGCCCCGCTGTCTGTCTCAATGGCCTCCCTGTCCTCAGCCGGAAACACTCAGCCGCAGGCCTTGCGGCCGTGGGAGCTGGAGGGAGAGGGGAGGACACCTGAACCCCGGCAGCCCCCTGCTGCCCAGCCCCGGCTGGCCCCCTCTCTGGCCTGGCTTTCTTTCTGCGGTCCCGTGTTCCGTGTCTTCAGGGCTTGTGGCCCTCAGCAGGACCTCACAAGTGACCTTCCTGAGCTCCAGCACCTCACTTCTCTAGGTGTGCGCTGGCCCAGCCCACCTGGGCTCCTCTATCGCCCGCCTCTGCTTGGTGGGTCTCTTCCTCACCCACCCTCGCTGCCAGCTCCTTCCATCAGGAGATTCGGCCAAGACACTCCCAGCCGCCCTGCGGACCCTGGAGCGGCCGGAGATGCCCGGTGCTGGCGGCTCAGGTGTCTCCCCGGGCGAGCCTCTGGTCCTCTGGCTGGACGCCGCCTGGAGGTCCACGTCGCTGACCTGTGCAGGGGCCTAACCAGCTGAGTGGAGACGCCTCGTGGCACGGGTGGACATCTGGCGTGGCGCCCGGGACCGTGGTCCTCGCCTCTGGCCTGGTCGGGCTGCACGTGGAAGGCAGGCTCCCCGTCCCTGGGCACGCTGCTTCCCTTGAGCCAGCCAGGCACCCTCCCAGCTGTGGCCCTGCGCCTGACCACAGCCTCATCCCTTCCTTCCGGCACTAGGCCATGCTGGCTGCCGGGCAGAGAACACAGCCTTAACATCAGCTAGGAGGGGCAGAGGCCAGCGACAGCAGGGCACTGACCGAGGAGGGTGGTGGAGGGCAGGGCGGTGGGTCGGGCGGCAGTGGGTGGGCACCCCCACTCACCGTGCCCACCCTGTTGTTCCCTGACCCCCAACCCCTGCTCCAGCGGGGAAAACACTCCCTGGCCTGGATCAGCTCGGTGGGGGGCAACCCAAGGGCTCAGGCCCCATATCTCACGTCCACCGGGCCTGCCCCAGAGCCTCTGGGCATCGCAGCCCCTGAACTTCAGGAGCCCCTCTGTGCCGGTGCCTCACGGAACAGGGGCGCCTCTAGTGCTTCCTGCAGCAGCCCTGCCACTGGGCACCCTGCGGGCAGATGCTGTGGTCCGGGGCACCTGGGCCAGGAAGCCCCCTGGACCGTCTGGGTAGCAGCCTGGGGAGGGAGCTGCCGGGAACCCCCCGCCCGACACCCACTCCCCCCTCGCAGGCCTGCAGCAGCGCCAGCTCCCAGTGCAGGCGCCACAAAAGGGAACCGCGGCTGCTGGAACCTCCGTTGCCATGGGGACGGGGACCACAGGACCCACATCTGGTAGCGATTGAGGAGGAAAAATTATGAGTCGTGGAAACGCAAATATTTTCTGTAGCACAGAGCACAAAGGAGCGGGAGGAATGTGGGACTGGAGCAGGCCTGAGTCGGAGCACACGCCACACGGAGGCCGAGCTACACGCGTGCACATGTGCACACACGCGGGCACACGTGCAAGCACAGACACACGCACTGAAACACACCTGCACCTACAGCCAGACCAGCAGAGAGACCAGCGAAGCCACCAGGTGCGGGACACGGAGACGGAACGGGCGTGCAGGGCACAACAGCCCCCGCGCGAGAGGTGTTGGGAGAGACACAGAGCCTGCAGCACACGCACACGCACGCACACCCCGCAGGCTCACAGGAGTGCCCAGAGCGCTCAGGCCACTACACGCCAGGAGGCGGACACGGGACGATGCTGCTGAATCCATCTGGGTCGGAGGTCGCACCCCACTGCGAGCCCAGAGCCCCATCCTGAGAGGATCCCGGCGCGGGCCAGACCCTCTCGTCTGATGACTCCCTCGATCATCCGGCTCTAGAAAACAGCTGCTACCTGTCCTGCTCGACATTCCTTGTTAGCCAATGTTCCTCCTGCCGCCACCGCGAGAATGAAACTACCCGCTGACTGTCTGGTGCATCTCCTTGTGAGGTCCTGCAGGCCCGACCCTTGTCTCTGGGTCCCGGTCACTCCTCCGGGTAGCGCCTGGGAGCTGACGCTCACCCCAGGGCGCCCCCGGGGCCTGTGCGCCAGGGCCTCATCTGTGGGGAGCACAGGAAGTATTTGACCTTTTTGGAGGACTCGATTTCCGGTGTCTGCTTCTTTTGGTTTCATGGTCTGACCAGTTTGTCTGTTTGTCTGTGTATCTGTTTTGAGCTTAAAGCGATTGAGCTAGTAGCTGCTGGGAAGATGGTTTGAGGCGGCCACAGATGGAAAAAGCCATATGGATGCCAAGGTTTCCTTAAGGCCACAGAGAGGCTATGACAAGGGCAGGGGCGTCCCTAACACACCCAGCGGTCGGTCCCTTTGGGGAGGCTCACGGAATGCAGGGCCCCCCAAGAGGGCAGTGAAGCTAGAGGGTGGGGTTAGGATAGTGGAGGTCTGAGAGACAGGCGAGGGTGTCTGCAGAGGTTGAGGTCCCCTCAGAGGACAAGCAGGAGGGCGCGTGAGCGCGCGAGAGGGAGTCTGGGTGGAATAAACGTTGATGGGTCCAGTGGGGCAGGTACCCTGGGTCCTCATGGGGACAGTCATGGTGAGTGAGGACATCGGCGGATGAGTCCAGCTACAGGGCCGAGTCACCTGGGTCAGTCAAGAGGTTATTTTCACATTAGCGAAGATGCTGAAATGACCCACGTGTCCGTCGACAGGTGAATGGTTAGCAAAAGGAGGTCCATTCATGCAATGGGATATAACTCGTCCTCAAAAAGGGAAGAAATTCTGACACATAATACAAGGGTGAGCTCTGAAGGCATTACGCTAAATGAAAATGAAATCAGCTCATCACGAAAGAACACACGCTATGTGCTCCCGCGTACGGGAGGTGTTTTCAGCAGATTCACAGAGGGACGGAAAGGGGGCCAAGGGCTGGGGCAGGGGACGGGCAGTTAGTGTTTCGTGGGGACAGAGTTTCAGTTTTACAAGATGAAAAGCGTTATCAGGATGGCTGGTGGTGACGGCCACACAACCACGTCAGTGTACTTAATATTACTGAGCTATGCACTCAGCAAGGGTTAAAGTGGTAAAGTTAATGCTACGTGTCTTTTACCACATCAAAAAAAAGAAAAGACAGTCAGGAGGTCAGGGCCTCAGCGGGTGAGCTGTGACCCTGGGCTGAATCATTGGCCTGAGGTAGCTGGCGGTCTGGGCGCCTTGGAGACACGACTGAGGCTGGGTAATGACTTTGGGGCGCAATGGGCAACAGAGTGGCCTTCATCCTACAGTTCTCGTTAAGCCAGGACCCACTTCATATTCCCTTGACCCATTTTTCAGTTTTTTCCCTCCTCACCTTGAATTACTTTTCTAAAAAAATAGTTTTTTATTTTTTTTAGAGCAGTTTTAGGTTCACAGCAAAATTAAGCAGAAGAAACAGAGAGTTCCCATATACCTCCTCCCCCTGGACCCTGATTATCAAAATCTTCCCTCCAGGCAGGACATCTGTTACAAGTGGTGGGCCTGCAGCGACGGGCCAGCATCCCGCGGAGCCCACGGTTCCCATCGGGTCACTGATGGACACGCCTCGGGCAAAGGCGCGATGACGCGTGTCCGCCGCTGTAGCACGGCCCGGAGCAGATTCTCTGCCCTAAAACCCTTCCTTCGCCCGCTCTTCAGCTCCCCCTGTCTCCCCGGGAGACCACCGCTCATTTTCTGCCCCCACAGTCGTGCCTCTTCCGGAAGGTCGCCGAGCTAGACCGGCTCCGGGGCCCCGGCGCTCGCTGCGCCCCTGCCCGCGCGCTCGCTCGCGTGTCCCTCGCGCACCTCCCAGAGGAGGGCGCGGCGTCTCCGCGTCTGACGCGCCTTCCCGGCGGCGCGGTGCTGGGGGCAGGGACCGCGTAGGGGGTCTCGGAGGAGGCGCCCTGCTGCCGGTGGATCGGTGGGCGCCGCGCGAGTGCGGGGTCCTCGCCGGGACGCGCGCCCGCGAGGCTGTGGCGCCATCTAGCGGGGACCTCGGCAGCACCCGGGGCGGAGCCCGAGGCGGGGGCGGGGCAGCCCGAGGGGCGGAGCCCGAGGCGGGGGCGGGGCAGCCCGAGGGGCGGAGCCCGAGGCGGTGGGGCCCGAGGCCGGATCGGGGGCGGGGCCTGCACAGCCGTGGGTTTGGTTACCTCCCCCGAGATCTCACCGGACCGTGTCCACACGCACAGGCGGAGGCGGCAGCCTGCCGCGTGCCCCAGGCGTCCACCCACTCTGCCCTCCAGGTATAGAGGCTGGTATATCCCACTCTGCCAGATAGGCAGGGAGTGCGCTGCCCCTTGTAACCAACTGTGGAATTTTTGTAAAAAAATTTAAAAAAAATTTTTTTTAATTAAAAACAAAACCCTGTTGGTTTAAAAAAATTTTTTTTAATTTAAATTTTAAAAGAATTAAAAAAAAAATCCTGTTGGTCCAGTGGTTAAGAATCCGCCTGGCAATGCAGAGGAGGCAGGTTCCATCCTGATCCCTGGTGAGGGAACTAAGATCCTGTGAGCAACGTAGAAGAAACAGAAGGAAAAAAAAAGAAAAGCCAGTAAAATTGGTGTTATGTGTTGCTGTTTGAGTTGCTCAATTGTGTCTGACTCTTTGCGACCCCATGGACTGGAGCACGCCAGGCCTCCCTGTCCGTCACCAACTCCCGGAGCTTGCTCAAACTCATGTCCATCAAGTCGGTGATGCCATCCAACCATTTCATCCCCTTTTGTCCCCTTCTCCTCCTGCCCTCAATCTTTCCCAGCATCGAGGTCTTTTCCAGTGAGCTGGCTCTTTGCATCAGATGCCAAAATAGTGGATCTTCAGTTTCAGCATCAGTCCTTCCAGTGAATATTCAGGGCTGATCTCCTTTAGGATGGACTGGGTGGATCTCCTTGCAGTCTTCTCCAGCACCAAGCTCAGAAGCATCAGTTCTTCGGCGCTCAGCCTTTGTGGTCCAGCTCTCACATCCGAACACGACTGCCAGGAGAACTACGGCCTTGACTGTGCAGAGCCCTGTCGGGAAAGTGGGGTCGGCTTTTTGTATTTCACCCTAAGTGCTGTATGAAGGGGACTGTGCGTGGAGGCTGGCGGCTGTGGAACACAGGAGTGCAGCAGGAGCTGCAGGATTCCGGCGGTGGAGCGCGGTGGAGCGGCGGCGGAGCGGCCGGTGGAGCGGCGGCGGAGCGGCGGCGGAGCGGCGGCGGAGCGGCCTGTGCAGCGGCGGCGGAGCGGCGGCGGAGCGGCGGCGGAGCGGCGGCGGAGCGGCCG